>JALPQI010008007.1:0-40600 GCA_025490895.1 Thaumatotibia leucotreta | reverse complement strand
AAAATCTTTTTGAGACTTGTAAATTTTGATAAATTGAAATAAATAATTTTAAATTCGAAATATAATCTGTCCAACAATCGCTGTTAGTAGAAAAAGACGGGAATTTCTTCAAACGTAGGCGAAGGCTTGTCGTCCAATACAAAAATTTAATTTATAGCTTTATTACAAACAAGGATTGTTGGACGAACTGTAAAATTACTTTATTCTGGAGTTCGTAACGTCCAGTACCCTACTGTAAACTTCAAAATTTGCAATTTTTGATCATCTGTCTTCGTCACCCTTGACGATTTCACGTCCATCTTAATCAAAGAGCCAATACAGAATGATTGAGGCAACTTTGTGTAAACAACTACACCTTTTTATTCCGTGTTGTGTCCATCGCGCTGAGCCAACGCGATGGCCCAATGTGTACAGCGGCCATTAGTGTTTTTTAATAAAGATTACTAAAACAAATTAAAATAAAGTGAAATGATTATTAAATACATTGTACAACGTAATTAGTATTTTTTTCCTTATAATATAATACTCATGTACAAAATTGACAAATCCTTTTTGTTTGATATCAAATGGCCAGCTTTAATGTGTCTATGGTCATCTAACGAATATTGAGAAAAAAAATTAAAATTTTCTTTCCCGCCGCTTCGCTACGTTTGGTAAGTTGGTCTCAATATTATAAAATATTTTATTTATGTTAAAACTATGTTAATTCAATTTAAATACGGTAAATAACTTGCGTAATGAAGTGGAGAATATTATATTTACGTTAGATTGTTTAGGGCGTTTTGGGTTTCGATGAAATTTCGAAATGCATAATATAGCTTCAGTTTAGTAACAATCAGTATTTTTCGATATGTTTGGTTTTCGTAAGAACGTTCCAGATTTTAAAATTGCTATCTTATGTTAAATGTTCAAACATGTACGTGATTTATGGAATATAGGTAGGTATATATATATATATATATATAGATTTGCAAAAAAATAGGTACCTATCTTAAACTTTCTTTCCACTTTGAACACGCGAATCGCCATTTTGTTTTCCATGAAAATAAATTAACTAATAATATTTTACATTATATTTTCAGTGTTCGTTGCTGTCGACAACTTACTGATCAAGGTGCGTAATCTACTTTATTTTTATTTATTCATATTATTTCAACTTTTAATTCACAATAATGTGTAGGTATATATTTGAAATTGCATCTACAGTTGAGGAATTTAATTTCCTACCCATTTCGTACTCGTCCGAGTCTAAAATTGTTTAATTATATTAATATAAAATGTAGATTTCTACTAACAGTTTTGTAGGTTTTCCTGTCTAAAATAGAGTATGAAATTATGGTTCATTGTATTTGTTTATTGGTTAGATTAGAATAGAATCGCTCGATAAAAGAAAAGAAGCGCGATTTGAGTGCGGGGCGCGATGAAAGCGGGATGGGACGAGCAGCACGAATCGCGCACCGTCTCGCTCTCTCATCGCGCCCCGTTCACGCCGCGCTTTTAATACCTACGCGATCGTTTCACCGAACTCCGTTTTTATCCTTTTATGTGAAAATAACACTATTTTTCAATATGGATATAGATGAAACGTCAAGGAGATTCTGCTGCCGCCGGCCGTCGATCGAAGAGGATTGCTTCAAGAACTTCTCTTACGTCTGATTATTCAGGTAATATATATTTTTTAAACATGTTATTATTACATTTATGACTCTACATACATTAAATATGTATACATACAAATGTGTTCTGACTCTGACGAACCAGTTTGTCAGTAGAAATTCAAATTTTATATGGGCAGCCAACGCGCCTACATTTTTGAATTTGTCGCCTTTTTTTGCTGTCAAGCTGACCTACTACCCCGAACACTGAAGTTCGTAATTTCGGGGATTTGTCTCTGTCGAAGGCGTCCCGTCGAAAGGTCCCGTGGATTTCGTAATTCACAGTAGGGCGCTGCTTGGCTAAAACCTCATACTTACATAGATATATTTGTGACATCATCTATATAAATATCCATATGTCTAATGCTTTATATTCCCGATTTCTTTTATGTAGCTCACAAACCGTTCATAAAGGTGAATGTACATATAGGTACATCGGCATGCATACGGATTTGGTCGTTTGGTATGAAACCGCGTCCAACTTTCCATTTAAATCCCTTTGTTCTTTTCTAATTATTAGAGTTCTGTAGTAAACTAGGGACCCTTATAGTTTCGACATGTCCGTCTGTCTGTCCGCAGCATCATGCAAGCATGCTTATCGACTGTACTACTATTAATTTGCAAATTCTATCACGCCGTCAAAATGGTAGAACCAAATATTAAAAAAAAATTACAATATTTTTGGAGATAGCCGCTACGGAATGAAGAAAAAATGTGTTTTTCCCTTTAACTTTTGATCCGTGGGTCGAAAGAACACGAAAAACATCATGAACTGATGAGCTTATAGAATACTTTAAATATTACTCCAAAGAAGTTAATATATTCAGAGTTTGTTTTGCAAGACCAAGATTTTTTTTTGAGGTACAGGCGACGTCAAATATATCATTATAGTTTAGGTGCTAAAATTATATTTAATTACACGTGCCACAATCTACTACTTTCTCATTTATTTTTCAGGCCAACAGCGGTCTTTAGCCGAATTTAGCTGCATCGCGTCCGGTAAGTGTTTCATCATTTATTTTGTTTATTCGTGTGTAAATCATGAACAAAATCAACTTATACAATAATATTTCATCTTGAGAGTTATTAAGGCAAGGCAAGGTTAGGTTGGTGGGTCAGGCCTACTACCGCGAATTTCGAAATTCGTAAATTTCGAGGATTTTTCTCTGTCAGTCCAACGACGGCGTCATAAGAGTGAGTGAGAGAGACAAATCCTCGAAATTTGCGGATTTCGAAGTTTGCGGTAGGGCTACCTACATACCTAACATTACATTGATAACTTTGAAGAGGGAAGTCTTTGATCGGTGTTTGCTGCCAGTGATGACATACGGTACTGAAATGTGGTCGCTTACAATGGGCCTCATAAGAAGTTTCAAAGTCACCCAAAGGGCAATGGAGAGGGCTATAATGCTATAAGTCTCTCTGCAAGCTTGTATTAGAAATGTAAACTAAAGTATTTTAAAGACAAACGGGTCTTAATCGCGTAAACTTACGTTTAATTATATCCTGACGTTTCGGGCATGACGTTACACCCGTGGTCGCAGGCAGACTGCGACCACGGGAAAAAGACGTCAGGATATAATTAAACGTAAGTTTACGCGATTAAGACCCGTTTGTCTTTAAAATATGAGTGATAATCGTGAAAGTTTAAATCAATATAAACTAAAGTAATTGGGACACATTGCATGTAAAACTGATGGCCATTGGGGCGGAAAGGTTCCCCCACAAGGTGGAGTTTGCTGGATGCAGGTGGCACAGGACCGGTGATAGCAATATTTGGGGGAGGCCAGCAGTGGATGTCTTTCGGCAGATATGATGATGATGATGATTTTCATTAATTTATCATTATCCATTTCACTTGATTGATTATAATTTGGGACATTTAATCATCATCAAGACATAATATTTCCAAATGCAATGTGGCTATGGTAGTAAAGTAAGTATGAGAATATTATATGTAAATGCAGGTCATTGTGGTGAATACAATATTAATATTTATTGTTCATATAGCAGAATTGATTCTGGTCATGTTTCCCAAGTTGCTCTATTTAGTTTTTAGTAGAATTAGTACCGCTTCATGTACTGTGTCCAATTGCAACCCTAGGCTACTACTCAGAAAGAACGTCAAAGTGATGTTATAAATGAATGACATAGTGAGAAGTTTCAAATTATTTACCATTTTCACATGATTCTAGAGTGTCCTAGGGTTCCAAAGACTCATACTTGGCAAGTGATCGGCACTTAGGGTGCAAAAAATGTTGTACAGTCAACTACAACAAGCTACATCCACTTTTTCACCTTATTTGTTGAGCTGTCATAGAATTAGTCCTGTTTTTTATTTTTTTATTGTATTCGTTTGAAATATATTATTAATTATTGGTACATACTTAGTTAAAAAAATATTTTTAAAATCATAATATTGTATGTTATGGCAGACAAAGGTGATTTAAAAGAAGACAGGTTAACTCAACTAATAAAATGCACATTTAAAAAATTAGGAGCGTCTTTCTAGAAGGACTTATTTCTACTCTGTTAACAAGGATTATTTTTTCTATGTTTTCATAGGAGATCTCTATCAACAAACTGGAAATAAGCCCTTTTGGAAAGACACTTCTCAAATACCTGCTTAATATGTTTTCTTTTAGATTGTTTTTTTCCAAATAGGAAAAGTTGGATATTTATATTGTTCCATCAATATATAAATCTAAGATTTCTGATGAAAAATAATGATACAATTAGATAAAGATAGAGCTTACGTTTATTTTTGATGTGCTTGATACATAGTTTGAAAATGTCTTTTCGCTCGCTTCAGTATAGGCTCTGAATTCACAAAAAAAATATTATTTCAAATAGGCGAAGTTTCGCGCACAAAGAGTTCCATAGCAGCAAATATAAAAATTATAATCCTATATCTAAATAACTATACAGAACAGCTACCAGAACCAGAGTAGCTACGCGAAAATAGTCTTAGAAGATCTTCCCTCGATTTTTAAATTAATGAAGATTAGCGTTTACAGATTTTGGAAAAATCGTGCAGGATGCGAGAAAATGGTCATTTTTGATAAACTTTTTTTATAACGCTAAATCGACCCTGTTTCTGCTCATTCATTAGCGCGACAGATAATGTGATTAAAGTTTAAATTTTTTACCATTGTAAATATAATCGAACCGAGTTACTCGCGTATTTAAGTCGATGATTGCTCGACATGTTTTGACCCATTAAGAGGGTCCTCGTCCGGAGCACCCCCGGCCAAAGCCCTCGGCGTACTACGGGCGGTGGTGGCTCTATCCTCAGTAAAGGGGGGTCGCACACATCACTTACTAATAAGGGGGTGTCTACACTGTCCAGCGACGTAATACCCAAAACCGTTTTCCAACCACCTGGGTGCCACCTGGCACTGACCAACCACTATCACGATTAAAATTCGAATGACGACATATTTAGTTAACTTTTCTATCGCAAGTACGGTAACCTTATCGAATCTGATGTAGTACGTCGAATCCGAATCCAATACAATTTGTATGGGATTTTTTAATTCTCGATTTGCGGCTTTTCTAACCGATTTTTTTTTATCCTATGCAAGATTTTGATCCTGATCAGAAACAGGATCAATTAATTGGCATAAAAAAAAGATTGTCAACAATTACCATTTTCTCGCACCCTATATGTTTTTTCAAAAGTCTGTAAACGCCAATTTTGATTCATTTGAAATCGAGGGAAAGTCTTCTAAGACCATTTTCGCGTTTCCGCCCTCACTGAGCCAAAAATAATTTCCACCCTGTAGGTATAGATAAATTAAATCTGACTAATCTAATTAACCTAATCTATATCTAAGATTAGCTCTTGTGGCATTGTACCGTGAATGTAGGCCGTTTCTTCGCTGTATCGCAATACTGATGCGTTGTGGGAGGAAATCGCCAGCTCTTCGGTCTTTAGTTACGTCAACCATTATTTTACTTATTTCTTATGTGACCAAATTTTCCTTAGAAATATATACAATATTAATTATTCGTCCTTAATCTTAAAAAAAATATTTTATTTTTAGTGTGTGTTATGTCCAACATGAGGAGTGTCTTTTCAAAGGGGCTTATTTCCATTCTGCTAATAAGGGTTATTTTTTATATGTTTTCATAAGAGAAGTAACTAGGTACTATTGACAAAGTCAAGGGGACACCCCCTTCATCTCACAATCCTCACATACTGTCTACAGTTATTTTTAGGATGTTCGTGTTACATATTATCAGGATTATTCGGATGGATATTCACTTAAAGTTAGCAAAGTCATGTAGCTATCTCATTCACACCTCAAACTGCCGCCCGTGCACGCGCGTCTGAAGCACAAAGAAGGTGCCGCCAAAGTTGAGACAAATGTGAGTGAGTTTAGTAAAACGTCCCACTTTGTCGTTTGCCATAAAGCCGCTTTGTCAGTTTATTCCTATGAAGATACAAGGAAATCTCGTCTTTATGGTAAGCGACAAAGTGGGACGTTTTACTAAAAACTAACACACATTTTTGAATCACGTGTATGAAATGCGTAGGTAAATCCTATAGTCACGCATAAACTAAATTTTTGAATTAGCTATCGAGACGATAAGCGACAGCAATTTAACGCCGTAAATGTCGTTGCAGTAATGTATTTGTCAGACGCCTCATAGCGCCGTTCGTTATTCGTTTTCATTCATTGACAATGACAACCCTGTTTTCGACGGCGTGCGGCTTATACCTAATCAAGGTTGGGCAAAATACTGGCTTATTGTATTTGAAATACAAAATACTAAATAGTTTGTTGACCTGTATTTCAAATACAAAATACTTTGGTGACGTGTATTTCAAATACAAAATAATGATTCGAAAGTCGGCACGGGTTCCTGTTACAGGAATGAGCTGAATTTTTTTTCAGAGTGTTTTGGGGTTAAATAAACCGATATTGCGTTCTTGTTATTAATTTCTAAAATTCGTAAAATATGGGACACCCCAACGTTCTTGGTCGAGAGGGGACCATGTACGTAACACCACGTCTGAAACGTTGATACATACTCGTAATAATGTGTGAAAATCGTGTTAGTTTAATTAAGTAAAAAAAAAGTTCTTAGAAACTCATCCGACAATAGCTTTTTTAGGTTTGTTGACCGTTCACCATTACTATAATTCACAACGACAACATGTTCCCCGCTGGAACAAGATGCCGCAAACGTAGATGGACGTGAATTTTCCTCTATCGAGTATTGGAACATTTTATTTAAATCTCGTATTAACTCTCCAGATAAATACCGCGTAACGAACCAAGTGATTTGCCACTCCGATACTCGCGAACTCCGAAGTTCGCGTATTTCGGAGATTTGTCTCTGTCACTCTAATGACGCCTTCGTGGTGTGATAGAGACAAATCCCAACAACTGACATTGACGTTTGACTATGACATTCACTCAGTGTTGCTATTGTTACGATCACAGTGTCTTAAACGGAACAAAACTAATAAAATAATTTAAGTAATGTATTTACTGCAAATGTATTTTAATACCTTAAGTACATATTTCAAATACAAAATACTCTGTCAAGCAGTATTGGAAATACAAATACAAAATACGTATTTTAAATATACAAGTAATTGAAATACTGCCCAACCATGCTTATAATGCGGATAATAACGACCTTTCCGCGACGCAATACGACCCATTTCAGCTGCTCGCGTCGCCTCGCGCGCCGTTTTTTTGGTAATAATACTTATGTGTAGGCATATAAAAATCCGGCATTTGTGAACATCAAAGCAGAGAAGCTTCTGTACTTTATATATTCTGTGAGTGACAAAGTGTAAATACGCGCTTTTGAAAAGACTCCTCAAATAGTACCTAACTTACATAATGTTTTTTTTTTAGATTGTTTTTTCCAAGTAGAAGGTGAGTTCGGAATATCGTACCAACGACGTTCAAATCATACTTCAATAATATACTTCTAGCTTTCCGTACGCATACGAATGTTTACGGGTCCCATACTAAACGGCCACTTTCAATAGATAAGAACGCATTCTATAGTTGCCGATTTCCAATACGAACAGATAAAATAAGTCCCAAAGCTGTTGGTGGTATACATGTACAATAACATAAAAAAAATGTGATCTTAATGTTTGGGCCTGGACGAGTATAAAACAATAGTACTACTGGGTCGCATTTTATAAAGTTACAATTTACAATTTCGCTGTTTGCCTCTCTTTCTAGCCAATATGTGCGTGCGTTGGAGAGGCAAACAGCGAAATTGTAAATTGTAACTTTATAAAACGCGACCCAGTAGTACTATTGTTTTATACTCGTCCAGGCCCAAACATTAAGATCACATTTTTTTTATGTTATTGTACATGTATACCACTGGTAGGACCGTGGTTTGTAATGACTAGGAGCCAAAGTTCGCCTTGGGCCATTTTAAAACACATTTTTATTTAGGCTCTCTTTCACCCCTCTATTTTTTGAACTACGGGGTATAAAATTCTACTATTTCTACTATTACTATGGAGACAAAGAAGAAATCGACAAAAATATTTCCCAATTTTAAGTTAATTTAGCCTTAATTGATATTAAATGTCAATGAATTAAAAGTTTTTTCGCAATTTCTTGGTTGTGTCTCTATAGTGAAAGTTGCTCACTGTGACCGTCCCTAACACCCTGTTTACTTATGACGCTTAACTACATGAAACTTTTATGTATGTATTTAATTTTTCACTTTATACTGTTCTGTTTCGCTTACATTACTAATGAAACATTGGTTACAATAATTCACTCTGTTATCAATATTTATTAATTTTTAACAGGAACATGCCACCAAGGTGATCCAAGATTCCGAGGTAATAATTCGCAGTGTACAGCCATGTCATCGTGTGCATGCATACATTCTTCTTTGTTTGGTCGGGTGGAGTTTTCCACTGTTGACATAGATACCATTTTAAACTGTGGAGATTGCCTCTATCTCCGTTTGCGTCCCATAAATAATAATCTCCACCCGCACTTGTGTCCAGATGAGGTAGGTCGTTTGGGCGAAATACAGGTAGGGAACCATTTGGCCAAAATATCCATCGATTGGAAAAAAACAGAAGTCTATCCCGGGTACTTTCCAGACGCGATCGCGGAAAATATTGAAACCATCCTAACCGATTTATTCGATGATGCCGAACATTTCGACGCAAAAGATTCGTATTTGTTCACGGGGCTCGGATATACTACTGCATTTTGGCGTCACAACGGACAATTTTATTATTTCAACAGCCACGCGGTCGACGAGTTTAACGTTTACGATCACAACAATATCACCGTCGCACGATTGTTTCGATGTTCGAGCATAAAAGCTCTCGCCAAACTTTTATTTACCATAACTCCATCGCCCCCGACAAATCCGGAACGGGCAAATCCAGAAGCTGGATCGTACGAGATCAACAGGATCCGGTTGGTATCTTCAACAATAAATTTACCGCGTCGCGAACCGATCGTAACCATCGAGAGACTTTCGGCATCAAAATTGAAAAAGGTCCTTAGCAATGACCAAACTTTAGACCCAAAATTGACCGCGTTGGAACCGGTTGTCGTTCTAAATCAATTACCAATATCGGAATGGTCGGCAAATAACATCGCGCAATTTTCATCCGACATAAAATTATCATATTTGAAGCCCACCGTTGTTTTGGCATCTTTGGTTGACAGTCCGACGATGGATAGTGGAATTGAAGCAAAAAAACCGCGCGGACGACCCAAGAAACGGGAAGGGAACCGCGCGAATCACATTTCTAAAAAAAACTACGCGAAAAACAACCGACAAGTGTATAGGGAAGCCGCGAAAAAATTCTATCAACAAAACCGAACAGATAAAATCGCCGCAGTAACCCGCAAATCACAACAAAACCCTGAAACACACAGAGCCGCAGTAAATCGATATTCACAACAACACCCGGAAATTCACGCGACCGCAAGAGCACGTTATGAAGACAATAATAGAAACGTCGACCGTAACTTACGCGGAGCCGCGAAACTTATCGGTCAATTTAGCGATAACGAATTAACCACTGTACCAATTTTCTCGCTGAAAAAGGTGTCTTTGTTCGGGTCTGATATTTACAAATGCACCCATTGTCACGCACGACTCTTCGAAGAAGAGAAAGCTCGTAAAATGTGGTGCTGTGGCGGTGATGGTTCATATAAAACAACACAACTCCACCCGCTCACTGAAGATTTTTACAACAATCCAGAGTTTCTTAAGCACTCGCGAGGATACAATAACATGTTTGCCTTCAGCGCTATGGGTAGCACGGGTGATAATCAAAATTTCGATTCGGGGATTTATTTTTACAAAGTTCAAGGTCGTATTTACCATCGCGTTTTCGATTTGGGCTATACACAAACGAGAAATCCGATCGGTATGTACATTGAAGACCCCAGTGAGCGTGAAAGAATCGCCGCCGGGATTGGTCTCAATAGGGATGTTATAAGGTCCATTCTAAATTTCATGCACGAAGTAAATCCATACATAGAATGTTTTAGACGTTTAAGTCGCGAAACATCAGAACAAGCCCATTTAGTATTCGACTCTACCGTGTCGCGTCCGCGCGACGGTAACATCTTGGGAGATTTACCCATCGGTAACGAAGTAGCCGCGATAATCAATAATAGTAACGAGAGATTTTATCCGAAGCGTATTGCAATTTGGCGCACCGGGGCGCGCACAGCTCATCAAGTCGACATCCTCAATGTCGATTTTTACGAGCCCTTCCAGTATCCTCTGCTATATCCCCACGGAGAACTGGGGTGGAAACTGGGAATGAAGGATAAAAATAATCGGGAACTGACGCAATGCAAATATGTCCGTTGTCTTGTACTTTCGGAACCGCGTTTTTCAGAACTCTCGCGTCTCTCCGAAGAATGGATTGTCGATATGTTTTGCAGAATTTCAGAGCAAAGATTAAGATTTATTCATTACCAACAAACGTCGCGTACTACCACCGGAGCTAGGAGAGTGGCTCCACTTGACGAAGTTCGTGAGTGTTTAAATGACGAGACTATATACGGCGAAGGTGGTATTGTACCTGGTCGCATATATTTGCCGTGCAGTTTCACCGGCAGCGATAGATATATGAAATCCAAATATATGGATGCGATTGCATTACTAAACAAATTCGGCTCAGCATCGTTCTTCCTAACGATGACATGCAATCCTAAATGGCCCGAAATACAACAATCAACACCCCGAGGCCATAATCCACCCGCAACTGTGTGCGCGCGAGTATTTCAACTGAAACTTGCCGAACTTTTACGCGACCTTCGGTCGGGCAAATGGTTTGGCAAGATCGAATACATCTTACATGTAATCGAATTCCAAAAGAGAGGTCTTCCTCATGCCCATATCGCGTTTAGAGTAGAGGGCGGCGGACCTGTGCACGGTGACGATATTGACAGATTTATTCGAGCCGACATCCCCAGCCCGACAGAGGCGGAGGGGAAACTTCGTACGGCCGTTCTAAACCACATGATACACGGCCCGTGTGGAGTTGGTAAACGTACCGATATACCTTGTTGGAACAAGGAAACTGAAAAATGTGCACGGTATTTTCCCAAAAGAGAAACACAAGTCACCTTCCGTGATGACAAAGGTTTTACACAGTTGCGGCGCGACAGCAAAAATGAAGCGACCATCAAGCACCGAAACAGAGAATACGTTGTGAACGACCTCTGGGTAGCTGCGTACAATGCCGCCTTATTGCTCAAATACGATTGTCATTTAAATTTAGAGGCATGTTCGGCGCGCGACATGATTAAGTATTTGTACAAGTACATGACAAAGGGCGTTGATGCAGCTCGGGTTGCGTTAGTTGCCGAGAATGACGACAATCTAGATAAAAATAACGAAATAGAAACGTACGTAAGTAAACGTTACATCGGATCGTGTGACGCGGCATGGAGAGTCTTCGAATTTGATACTGTCGGCCGCGAACCTACTGTTAAACAGCTTGCCATTCACTTGCCTAACCAACAGGCGGTCTACTTCAACCCGGGTAACGTAGCGAACGCTGCGGAACAGGCAGGTTCGACCCTGCTTACATATTTTGCGAGGCCACCGGGTGACGAGTTTGACCGCCTGACTTATCAAGAATTTTACGAACGTTATAACGTGCACGCGTCGTATCCTAATATAAAAAACGCGCAAATACACACATTATCAAATGGTAAATTCTTGACGGCTAGACAACGGGGAGAGCTGGTAGCTCGAATGTTTTGGGTCGCTCCGAATCGCGGCGAACAGTTTTATCTGCGCGTACTATTGTCCGCGTATCCGTGTCGTAGTTTCGAAGATCTCATCAGTCGTGGCGGCGCCGATTGCGCCACATTCCAGGAAGCTGCCCGAGCAGTTGGATTGGCTGATGATGATCTTGAGTACCGCAGATCGATGCAGGAGGCACATAGTTTTATGACCGGACCGCGTTTACGCCACTTTTTTGTAATGTTAGCTGTTAACGGTATCCCAGTCGCGTCGTTGTGGGATGAATTCAAAGATCAACTGAGCGAGGATTTCATTAGACGATTTCCTGACAATTTGGATAGGGCCCGCGAGAAAAGTCTCGTACTTATCGGGAGGTTGTTACGCAAACACGGCAGTCGTTTGTGTGATCACGGTTTACCGGACGCGATCGACGACACCACAGAGCTGGGTCGAGAGTATACCGAATACGATCGAGCCCAATTGGTTGGATTCGTTGAGGTATGGCTGCCAAAATTATCAGTTGATCAGCGCGCGGTGTACGATTACGTACACGAACTCGTAACAAACACTGAACACCGCGAAAATAGTGAAAACGCAATCTTTGTTGATGGTCCGGCCGGTACAGGTAAAACGTTGCTTTTAAATTTGATAACGTCACACGTGCGCGGTGACCTAAATCGTGTCGTTCTTTGTACCGCGAGCTCCGGAATCGCCGCTCAGAATTACCCCAACGGCATGACCGCGCACAGCATGTTCAAGTTCCCCATCGATCTGGTGGACGATCTTGGCTATTGGAGCGTCACTAAGGGATCTCAACGCGGAGAACTCATAAGGAAATCTGACGTCATCATCTACGATGAGGCCCCTATGGCACATAAATATTTAATACATATGTTGGACCGATCGCTCCGAGATCTCATGGACTCTGCAAAAATATTCGGTGGCAAAGTTATAATATTCGCCGGTGATTTCCGTCAGATCCCACCAGTAGTGCCGAACGCAACATGCGAATCTGACATTATAAACTGTTCGGTGAAATCATCGCCGCTCTGGGAACAATTAAAAACCTTTTCTCTGACGACATCCCAACGTCAGACGGACGATCCTGAATTTGCCGAATTTCTTTTAAAGGTGG
Organism: Thaumatotibia leucotreta; assembly: GCA_025490895.1. Lineage (NCBI taxonomy): Eukaryota > Metazoa > Arthropoda > Insecta > Lepidoptera > Tortricidae > Thaumatotibia > Thaumatotibia leucotreta. Next base: position 27,577 of record JALPQI010008007.1, on the reverse strand, counting down.
GATCCAATCAACTGCCGACCGAAAGAGTCCAAGTGGGACGTAGTATTCAAAATTTAATAGACCTTTCTATGATCTCACACGTAACAACGTTGGGCGATCTTGTAGAATTTGTGTTTCCTCTTTTAGATTTGGACGACTCTGACTTGTGCGCAGGTAGAGCGATCCTTTGCACCCACAACGTTAGCGTAAAAGAAATTAACGATATGATGATACGTCGGTTACCTAATGAGCCAATGCATTTCTTCGCCGTTGACAAGGTCGTCAGTGAAGGCTCCGATGAGCTGTTTTTCGGTCCTGACGCGTTAAATAGACTTCAGCCTAATGGCGTTCCTGAATACGATTTGATACTTAGCGTCGGTTGCGTTTGCATGATTACGCGTAATCTCAGTTTTGCCGATGGCTTGCTCAACGGGACCAAAGTCATCGTAGTATCGGTAACATCACCTCGCCTCATCAAAGTCCGCAAACCCAATAAAAACGAGGACTATTTAATACCGCGTATTCAATTCAAAGCCCCGATCGATCGCCGGAGTCCGATCGAAATGATGAGGACGCAGTTTCCATTACAGGTGTGTTACGCGATGTCCATCCACAAAAGTCAGGGCCAGACCATCAATCGCGTAGGCGTTGACTTGAGATCCGACGTCTTTAGTCACGGACAGCTATATGTAGCTTTAGGCCGCGTTCAAAACCGAAACGATATAAAAATTTTAACTTCCGTGGCTAGGGTATCAAATGACAAGTCTATGGCAAATAATATCGTATATCCGCAATTGTTGTAAAACTCGAACGCGTGTGCCTCTTCCAAATCAGCATCGTAACTGTTCGCCATCGCTCAAACGATATCTTTGTGTACATATTAAATTGTAAATTATATACCTATCCAATCTATACAAATCATGGATGACATGGCTTTTGCTGCGAATTTTTTTATTAACAAGATAAACACTTGACAATATTTTAATAGGTAACGAGGTGGAGAAAAACACGTGGTAGAGTCTGTAGCAGTTGTGTATTTTCAATTTTTGTATGATTGATTATTCCACAGTGTTCTTATGTAATTTATACAGGCCGGGGCAGCTTTAAAATTAAGTGTACACGATCTGCGTTTTCTCGAGCATCTGAAGTTGTGCACCTGAAAGATTTTAGATTCGTTTCCTAATAATCAGCAGTGATCGAGTAAAGTCAATCGAGCCGCTATATGAATTGATATAAAGACAACGCGACCTCTGCCAAGTGGAAAAATCGAGTCATGGGTCTAGGTAGGTGGGCCGTGTGTGGCGCTGGTTACGGGAACGCAAACGACCGTACTGAAGCGGGCGCGATCGGCGTACGGTGGCGCGGTGGTCAAAGACGGGAACTCGCGCGGGTGGACCCGTTGGCGCGGCGCTCAGCGCGCCGGCCGAGCGGGTGGCGCGTGCGAGCCGAACCGGGCGTTGCTCGGCGCTCCTCCGAGCCAGTAACAGACGTTCCCCGTGTGCAACGAAAGGCGAGTGGTGTCGTCTACACTGGCGAGCAATGAAAACGGGGCACTTTGTATGGAGTTTTTCCATACAAAGTGTCCCGTTTCTGTTGCTCGCTGAGTGTAGGTGCTTATTGTTGTTGATCGTTTCCATTGACATTATCGAAAACGATGGATGCGTAGCGGGTTGAGATTCGACGGCCATTAGGGGATTGAAATGAGCTCGACCTGAATTTCAGGTCGAGCTTATTTCAATCCCTTGATGTTATTTTATTATGTATATTATATAACCTGCATTTTTGATTTTTTTTTCTTTTATATTGTTTTTTTTTTACACTGTTTTACACTTTTTTTTTACACTTATTTTACCATGTACTTTTACATTTTACTAACATGTATTATTTTAAAACAATTTTCCTTTATATGTAGGTAGATAGTTGTCTGTTTTATTTTCAAAGCTACACACGTCCCATACAAAATAAGTTTCGTTTTGTCATGCATTGTTAAAGTCTGATTTACGCTTACTATTGAAGACAAAGTTTAAATTTTTCCAAATATTAATTTCTTTATTTACCTTCAGCCGAAGGGGTTTTCTCTTTTTATTACATTAATTATATTAAACTCCTAATACCCTTCCTTACGCATATATAAATAGAAGAGGCCTATATCCAGCAGTGGACTGAAATAGGCTGATGATGACGATAATTATATTAATTCAAAATTTTATATTTATCTGTGTAAGTATCACATTGCTTTTATCCAATCAATGATGAAAATATTTACTCTGAAAGCACGGCGTGTCGGCTGTGTTAATACTTTATCTGCATCTCGGTATTTTTTTCTGCTGATTACAAACGACTATTTAATATATTTTAATTACGAAGCTTCCTCTTTCGTTTCATTTATATTTCACAAATATCAAAACTTTATATTATCATACGTACGAAAACCGTTGTAGGACAAGTGTGTGTCACACATAGTATTCATCTTCAAATAACTTGGCTATTTCTATGTGAGCTATTCGAAATTATTCGTTTAGGAGTTCATCCAAATTCTGTCTCTCGTTCTATTAAGAATCATGTGGTACGGATTGACAGCCTACATTACACGCATAGCAATATGCTTTTTCTGATGATTTTTTTTAAACTTCATGCGTCATTTAAATACATTTCAATTCTTTACTCGCTTCGAACTATTTAAGACATTTCGTAATACACGTTTGCATATTTTGCTCTCTACATTATTATAAACGATTAATACTTATTGGTCAATATCATCAGCGCCTAATACGTTGTTTACTCCTCAATTTACAGAAGGTTAGTATTAATCCGTTAATCGCACATATACTCTAAATTTAGCGATTATGTTTTTGTTGTTTCACACTGCTATTATCACATATAGACTGGACAAAGTGTTTCGAGCAGGAAAGTGTAACTGGGTAACCATTCAAATTGTTTTTCAACTTGATATGTTACACCGCGACGGTTATACACTCCTATGTGAAACCACAGCAAATTAATCTATTCTTTTTTTTTTTCATTCTGTACTAATCCGTTAATCACTCAAAAATACAAAATTGAGCGCTCCTGTTTATGTTATTTCACACTTCTTCTATCACATATAGACTGGAGAGAGTATTTCGCGCAGGAATGTATAATTGGTAACTATTGAAATTGTATTTCGACTTGATATGTTACACCGCGACGATTATACACTCCTACGTGAAACGACAGCAAATTAATCTATTCACCTTTATTTCGTTCTGTATTATTTCGTTAATCACTCATAAATTCTAAATTGAGCGCTTTTATTTTTCATATTTCTCACTGCTACTATATCACATTAGACTCGACAAAGTGTTTCGAGCAGGAAAGTATAACTGGTAACCATTCAAATTGTTTTTCAACTTGATATGTTACACCGCGACGGTTATTCTCTCCTACGTGAAATCACAGCAAATTAATCATTCTTTTTTTTTCATGCTTTATTAATCAGTTAATCACTCAAAAATACAAAATTGAGCGCTTCTGTTTTTGTTATTTCACACTTCTTCTATCAAATATAGACTGGACAGAGTGTTTCGCGCAGTAATGTATAATTGGTAACCATTCAAATCGTTTTTCGACTTGATATGTTACACCGCGACGGTTATACACTCCTACGTGAAACCACAGTAAATTAATCTATTCTTTTTTTTTCATTCTTTACTAATCCGTTCAACACTCATAAATACAAAATTGAGCGCTTCTGTTTTTGTTATTTCACACTTCTTCTATCACATTTAGACTGGACAAAGTGTTTCGCGCAGGAATGTATAATTGGTAACCATTCGAATTGTTTTTCGACTTGATATGTTACACCGCGACGGTTATACACTCCTACGTGAAAACACAGTAAATTAATCTATTCTTTTTTTTTCATTCTGTACTAATCAGTTAATCACTCATAAATTCTAAATTGAGAGCTTTTGTTTTTCATGTTTCCCACTGCTACTATCCCATATACACTCGACAAATTATTTCGCGCAGGAATGTGTAATTGGTAACCATTCAAATTGTTTTTCGACTTGATATGTTACACCGCGACGGTTATACACTCCTACGTGAAACCACAGCAAATTAATATATTCTTTTTTTTTCATTCTGTACTAATCCGTTAATCACTCATAAATTCTAAATTGAGCACTTTTTTTGCATGTTTTATACAGCTTCTATTACATATAGACTCGAGACAGTGTTTCGCGCAGTAATGTATAATTGGTAACCATTCTAATCGTTATTCGACTTGATATGTTACACCGCGACGGTTATACACTCCTACGTGAAACCACAGTAAATTAATCTATTCTTTTTTTTCATTCTTTACTAATCCGTTCATCACTCATAAATACAAAATTGAGCGCTTCTGTTTTTGTTATTTCACACTTCTTCTATCACATTTAGACTGGACAAAGTGTTATTGGTAACGATTCAAATTGTTTTTCGACTTGATATGTTACACCGCGACGGTTATACACTCCTACGTGAAACCACAGCAAATTAATCTATTCTTTTTTTTTCATTCTGTACTAATCCGTTCATCACTCATAAATACAAAATTGAGCGCATCTGTTTTTGTTATTTCCCACTGCTACTATCACATATACACTCGACAAATTATTTCGCGCAGGAATGTGTAATTGGTAACCATTCAAATTGTTTTTCGACTTGATATGTTACACCGCGACGGTTATACACTCCTACGTGAAACCACAGCAAATTAATCTATTCTTTTTTTTTCATTCTGTACTAATCCGTTAATCACTCATAAATTCTAAATTGAGCACTTTTTTTGCATGTTTTATACAGCTTCTATTACATATAGACTCGAGACAGTGTTTCGCGCAGTAATGTATAATTGGTAACCATTCTAATCGTTTTTCGACTTGATATGTTACATCGCGACGGTTATACACTCCTACGTGAAACCACAGTAAATTAATCTATTCTTTTTTTTTCATTCTTTACTAATCCGTTCATCACTCATAAATACAAAATTGAGCGCTTCTGTTTTTTGTTATTTCACACGTCTTCTATCACATTTAGACTGGACAAAGTGTTATTGGTAACGATTCAAATTGTTTTTCGACTTGATATGTTACACCGCGACGGTTATACACTCCTACGTGAAACCACAGCAAATTAATCTATTCTTTTTTTTTCATTCTGTACTAATCCGTTCATCACTCATAAATACAAAATTGAGCGCATCTGTTTTTGTTATTTCACACTTCTTCTATCACATTTAGACTGGACAGAGTGTTTCGCGCAGGAATGTATAATTGGTAACCATTTAAATTGTTTTTCGACTTGATATGTTACACCGCGACGATTATACATTCCTACGTGAAACGACAGCAAATTAATCTATTCACCTTTATTTCATTCTGTATAGACTCGACAAAGTGTTTCGCGCCGGAATGTATAATTGGTAACCTTTCAAATTGTTTTTCGACTTGATATGTTACACCGCGACGGTTATACACTCGTACGTGAAACCACAGCAAATTAATCTATTCTTTTTTTTTCATTCTGTACTAATCTGTTAATCACTCATAAATTCTAAATTTGAGCGCTTTTGTTTTTCATGTTTCACACTGCTACTATTACACATAGACTCGACAAAGTGTTTCGCGCAGGAATGTATAATTGGTAACCATTCAAATCGTTTTTCAATTTGATATGTTACACCGCGACGGTTATACACTCATATGTGAAATCACAGCAAATTAATCATTCTTTTTTTTTCATTCTTTATTAATCAGTTAATCACTCAAAAATACAAAATTGAGCGCTTCTGTTTTTGTTATTTCACACTTCTTTTATCACACATAGACTGGACAGAGTGTTTCGCGCAGGAATGTATAATTGGTAACCATTCAAATTGTTTTTCGACTTGATATGTTACACCGCGACGGTTATACACTCCTACGTGAAACGACAGTAAATTAATTTATTCACCTTTATTTCATTCTGTATTATTTCGTTAATCAGTCATAAATTCTAAATTGAGCGCTTTTGTTTTTCATATTTCACACTGCTACTATATCACATTAGACTCGACAATTTGTTTCGCGCCGGAATGTATAATTGATAAACATTCAAATTGTTTTTCGACTTGATATGTTACACCACGACGGTTATACACTCCTACGTGAAACCACAGTAAATTAATCTATTCTTTTTTTTCATTCTGTACTAATCAGTTAATCACTCATAAATTCTAAATTGAGAGCTTTTGTTTTTCATGTTTCACACTGCTACTATCACATATACACTCGACAAATTATTTCACGCAGGAATGTGTAATTGGTAACCATTCAAATTGTTTTTCGACTTGATATGTTACACCGCGACGGTTATACACTTCTACGTAAAACCACTATTACATAATCATAGACTGGACAAAGTGTCTCGTGTAGGTATGTATAATTGGTAACCATTCAAATCGTTTTTCGACTTGATATGTTACACCGCGACGGTTATACACTCCTACGTGAAACCACAGCAAATTAATCTATTCTTTTTTTTTTCATTCTGTACTAATCCGTTAATCACTCATAAATTCTAAATTGAGCACTTTTTTTTGCATGTTTTATACAGCTTCTATTACATATAGACTCGACACAGTGTTTCGCGCAGTAATGTATAATTGGTAACCATTCAAATCGTTTTTCGACTTGATATGTTACACCGCGACGGTTTTACACTCCTACGTGAAACCACAGTAAATTAATCTATTCTTTTTTTTTCATTCTTTACTAATCCGTTCATCACTCATAAATACAAAATTGAGCGCTTCTGTTTTTGTTATTTCACACTTCTTCTATCACATTTAGACTGGACAAAGTGTTTCGCGCAGGAATGTATAATTGGTAACCATTCGAATTGTTTTTCGACTTGACATGTTACACCGCGACGTTTATACACTCCTACGTGAAACCACAGCAAATTAATCTATTCACCTTTTTTTCATTCTGTATTAATTTGTTAATCACTCATAAATTCTAAATTAGTCGTCATTGTGTACGTCTGTTTTTGTTGTTTCACACTGCTACTATATCACTTATGTACTCGAGAAAGTGTTTCGCGCAGGAATGTATAATTGGTAACCTTTCAAATTGTTTTTCGACTTGATATGTTACACCGCGACGGTTATACTCTCCTACGTGAAACGACAGCAAATTAATCTTTTCTGTTTTTCTCATTCTGTACTAATCCGTTAATCACTCATAAATTCTAAATTGAGCGCTTTTGTTTTTCATGTTTCACACTGCTACTATCACGCGTAGACTCTACAAAGTGTTTCGCGCAGGAATGTATAATTGGTAACCATTCAAATTGTTTTTCGACCTGATATGTTACACCGCGACGGTTATACACTCCTACGTGAAACCGCAGCAAATTAATCTATTCACCTTTTTTTATTCTGTATTAATTCGTTAATCACTCGTAAATTCTAAATTGATCGTCTTTTTGTGTACGTCTGTTTTTGTTCTTTCACACTGATACTATCACATATAGACTGGACTAAGTGTTTCGCGTAGGAATGTGTAACTGGTAACCATTGAAATTGTTTTTCGACTTGATATGTTACACCGCGACGGTTATGCTCTCCTACGTGAAACCACAGCAAATTATTCCATTATTTTTCTTTTCATTCTGTATTAAGCCGTTAATCTTTCATATGCTCTAAATTTAACGCTTCTGTTTTTGTTGTTTCACACTGCTTTTATTACACATAGACTCGACAAAGTGTTTCGCGCAGGAATGTGTAAATATTAATCATTATTTTTTTATGGGCTTGGCTACATTGCGGCAAATTGTGATCATTCACTTTTTTTCTCGACTGGTTCGTACATAAATGACTCGTAAGGTACATGAGAAGCATCAAATATAATCAAATCAATATTCAGTTTCCTCAACTAATAGATTTTTTAAAGCTTAAAGTAAAACTCTCCCTTAAATAAAGCGTTACATATTTACATTCAAATATCAATTATTAAAATATGCACATGTAGTATTTTGTGAGAAGCTACGTTGGCGTTGTGAGTTGAATCTTATCCGTATGATTTTTAATCTGAATATATAAATAAAAATAGACGTCATCAATAGATATCGTAATATATAAAAAAAATCTTATATTGTATTAATATTTATTTAAATACGTCTAAAATGCTATACGTTGTTGTATATTGAATTTATAAATCCGTTTATTTTGGGATTTGGTAATTTAAAATGATTCAAATTTTATTAATTTAATGTACCTCTCGCTTGGCGGTAATAATGTGCGGGTTAGGTCAATAAGTAGGTAAAAGAGCTGGGTGGTCTCTAGCTTCCATCTATCACCCGCGCTCACCGCTGCCGCTCCGGCCCTCGTGCATGATCGCGACCGTTCGGTAATAATGATGAAAACGAATGGATGAATGTTACATCACTTAATAAAATCTTAATCTTTATTTGAGTAAACTACATTAAAACCATTAAGTTAATGAAAAAAAAAATTAAATAATACAAAATCTAAAGATAACATAACATACTTATAAAAATAAAACACTTAAAACTATTGAATATATCTATAAAACTCATTAAATATAATTAATAAAACAAACTAACATAAATTTATCGAAAAGTCCTTAATAAAATAGTGCAGACGAAGATCAAATATGTAAGTTTGGGTAATTTACACTATTATTCTTTTCACTTAAGATGGCCAATAATTGGGTAAACTACCCTTTTTCGTTTACGTTGTAATATGTTATACGTCCCGCTACGTTCGTGTGAGTGAGAGAGGCCGTAGTTGCTTAAACTTTTTCCGTATTACATAGTAAAATTTTAATGGGTGTTCTCCATTTAAGGGCATGTTGTATCGAGTTCCGATTAGGATAAAGGTGAAAAGAAAATTGTTTTCATCCAAAAAATTTTTTTTTTTTTATGGAGCGTCGGCTAATTTAAAAGATCTGCCCCATGGAAAATGAAAAATTTTTATCGCGTGAAATTAAATTTTTCTCTTGTACCAACGATACTAAACAAACTCTTTAACGGAAAACAATTAATAAAATTTCACCTTGTATGTCGGAAGAAAGGCGATCGAAGCACGATTTTTTCGTGCAGTTGCGCCGTCAAAGCCATTTTATAAGATCACACACACCGAAAGAAATTCGACCCGTGTCCGCTAAAACCCGAGTGGCCGAGAGATTTAGAGTATTTAGACATCAACCGTATAAGCCGGCGATATGGGTTCTGTTCAGATCCCACCTCGGTCGTTGGTGAATTTCGTCTTTTTTCTTTTGGTATATGATATCTTATAGTCAATAGTTTTGGAGCGATTATGGTGGATCACAAAGCACACGACATGAAGTAGTTTTAAATGTCGGTAATTATCACAATGTAAACAAACATATTCTTAGATCAATAAAAAAATCATTTCCTTAGATCAATAAAAAAAAAAACCGCCTAATCTTACGCGATTTCTTCAAAACTATCTAATTACATTACTAACAATACAAAATATTATGTAACATTGATTCAGTCGCAGTATCTCATTAACATCATTCCGTTACGGACCAGCCGCGTTCTCGCGACGATCGTAGGGGTAGTGGCAAGCAACGGTCATAGGTGGCAACGAAAGATTGCCCTTCGCTTTTATCTATAGACAGCCAACACTAATTAATACCATAAGTTTAAACTATTATTGACAATAACTTGACATATATGGAAATGTATACATGGCAATGTAATTTAAAAAGAGTTCAGCGCTGTAAGCCATTTCAAAGTCTATCGATGCCGATCAAGGCATGAATGAATAGGTATATTATCATTGTATCATGCGACCCGGGTCATCAGAAAACACTACTTAAAATGTTGAAGAACCTGACACCCCAAATAGCAATTCAAAATATTACATGTGCAATATATAATTGATTGATACAAACCATATAGTATGTTGATTAATCTGCGTATAAAAATCCAGCACCTACAATTGTTTAATTAAATATCTATTGGTAGTTATGTACCTGAACTTTTACGTAATTGATTTTTTTTTTCGAAATTTATGTAATTATTCGCGTGCATACATTTTTTACAAATAATTATTGCAAAAATATCTTAATTCTTTGACCATTTACGTATAAAAATGGTAGAATCAATTATTTATATAATTATACTAAATTTTTAATTATATAAATAACTTACTTAAACGTCTTACAATTTACAGACATGACTGTAAATAGTTTTTTTTATTTATTGAATTAAGCACAAACATAGACGTACAGAAATAGACAACGCTATTCAAATTGTTTGTTGACTTGATTGATTACAATGCGGCTTTACAAATTTTCATGCCAGATCACAGCAAATTGAGCTTCTGTTTTTGTTATTTCACACAGTAATAATCACACATAGACTCCACAATGACAAATATTATGTAATATAAAACAGTAGGTACTAAACGTTTTTTTTAAAGAAGAATTTGTAATGCTGTCAATTATGCATTAAACGTATCAGCCTGGTATTATTCACCACATTCACATTACTTGCTATTGTAAATAATGTCAATGGTAGAGTATGCAAGCGTCTATTATAACATTTCTTAGTAAAGTATATTTATCGAGTTGTAAGCGAGTAAGAATCTTACATTCATATAAATGGAGGGCGCATCTTAAATTAAGGAATTATATAAACTTAACTGAAAAAACTTGCTTCTACCCGTTCATATAGAGGTGATCAATCCGTATTATCCCATTCTAAATAGAATAAGAAGCAGAATTTGAATCTGTTGCTTAACGGATAATTTTGAGTAGTTTATAAATAAATAGTTAAATTGCTTGAATACAATACAACGTATGGCACATAGTTGTCCTACAACAATTTGAGTACAAATGATAATATAAAGTTTTAATATTTATGAAATATAACTGAAACAAATGGAAACTATTTGATTAAAATATATTAGTCGTTTATATAATCAACGGGAAGGTAATACTGTACTCCAGATAAATTATTTACACAGCTGACTCACCGCGTTCTTAGAGTAGATATTGTGACAACTGATTGAAAAATGCAATGTGATACTTACTTAAATAATTATCAGATTCGGTACATTTTTTCAATTCGATATCTACAACGGATACCTATTACAAAAATGTATTAACTTAGTTACGTTGCGATATTTATGTGATATTAACTAATTAATTTATTTACTGATATGCTGCTATATTCACACATAGACTCGACAAAGAGTTACGCACGAAAATGTGTAACTAGGGTAACCATTCAAATTGTTGTTTATTGACTTGATTTACCTAATACATAGCGGTCTTTGCATGCTCTCATGCGAGTCCACATCAAATTGAGCGCTTCTATTTTTGTTACTTCTCACTGTAACTATCACACAATAGACTCGACAATGTCTCGCATGAAAATGTGTAACTGGTAGCCATTCAAATTGTTCAAATACTTGATTGGCTACAAGCTACAACGCGACTCTTTCACATTTTCATGCAATTCCATTGCAAATTGAGCGCTTCTGTTTTTCTTGTTTTACACTATTACTGTCACACATAGACTCTATGAAGTGTTTCGCTCAGGAATGTGTAATTGGTAACCATTCAAATTGTTTAACGACTTGATTGGTAACAACGCGACTGTTATACATCCCTGACATGAAACCACAGCAAATTAATCTCTTCTTTTTTTTTTCTTTTCATATCCTTTCTGTAATAGGTAATCAATAAATTACACATAGACTCTAGAAAGAGTCTCAAATAAAAGTATGTAACTGGTAACGATTAAAATCTTCACCAACTCGATTGTGGTAATATTGAGCGCTTCAGGTTTTGTTATTTCACAATATTATAATCACACACAGATTCGACAAAAACTACTATAAATTACTACTAGACGCGTTTTGAAACAATCAATTAAACGAATAAACTAAACTCTACAACAAATTCAATATTAAACCCTTGCACGTTTTATTTTATAATCAAAAGTTCTATATTAGTTATATCATCATATCAACCGAAAGACGTCCACTGCACCAAGTCATCAGTCCACCTTGTGGAGACCCTACCCACGTTGCGCCTTCCGGTACGTAGCCTCCACCTGAGAACCTTTCCACCCCAACGGCCGTCGGTACTATGTGCAATGTGCCCCGCCTACTGCCCAGATTTCAGTTTACCCTACCGTACCTATGTCATTACAGGCAACACACATTGAAAGACTTTCGTCTTCAAATACTGCGGAATATTAAATGAAAAGTCTACCTAACTGGATAGTTTGTCTTAGGTACCTTTAAAATTGGTCGCCCGTGATTTATTAGGAGAACTTGCTTCATCATCATTAAACTGTTCAACTTAACATAATCAAAAGATCTGTAACAAGATGAAAAGCTTGTTATGTTGCCTACATAAGTACATATGCCTTTTAACCTCGTAAAGCTCATGGTCTGTAATACTTATTCACATGGAACAAATTTATAATCTATTTAATTAGGACAGAGTTTCATTTGCTTTGTCTTCTGAAAATTTCGAATAAAACAAACTAAAATCAACTTTATTGCCTGCCGAGTAGGTAAAAATTGCAATGACAAATTTTATTTCTCATGTATGGGATGGACCTTACGAGAGGTTAATATATATTTATTAACGTTTTACTTATTTTGACTTTATTACATTTTGACTTTTTTTTATATTTTACTCTTTATTTTTACATTTTATTTTTATTTGTTTTTTACATTTTACTTTTATTTTTACACATTTACTTATTATGTATATTCGTATTATGTTTGTGTATATATTGTCAAGTCGATTCTGAATCTTCTACGTATCCATCGTCTTTGACAATGTCAGTGGCAACGATCCAGAGCAATAAGCACCCGGATGACACGCTCTCCTTTCGGTGCCCACGGGAGCCTCCGTTGCTGACTCGCAGCAGCGCTGGCCAACGCTCGATTCGGTTCGCCGCACTGCCCGCTCGGTCGACGCGTTGCACGCCGCGTCACGGGGAAGCCCGCGCGAGTTCCCGTCGGCGATCACCGCGTCGCCGTGATCGCCGACGTACCGTCGGCGATCACGCCGGTCGCGTCCGCTTCTTTACGGTCGTTTCGTTCCTACGCCAGCGCCACCCGTGCCCACTGTCCTCGACACATTCCTCGATGATTCCACTAGGCGGACCGTCGCATCGTAAGAGATAATACGGCTGTCGCTGTACTATCTCTTGGGATGACCGTCGACTTTATTTCAATTCATATAGCGACTGATTTTACTCGATCAATGCTGAGTATTAGTTAATGGATCGAAAATCTTATCAGGTCACACCGTCAGATGTGAGAGCGGGCAAGGAGACTGTACTCTTTCGTTTTATCGTTGTTCTACGTATTTTTTTCATAAGTTCATTTTGTGTGTTCTCATGCATTAATTGTCAACCATAAATGTTACGTATACTCGCACTTGATTTTGTCACGTCTTGTTGCAACACCACACCACATTAGATTAGGGACACTTCCGAACATACTCTTAGGCATGACACTTTTATTTAATCAAATGTATATATTATTTACTTCATATACACTGTTACAGTATAGGTTACACTTACGATCCACACGTAGTTAGTTGGGCGGACATATGGCTACATCAACATAAATTTTGCGACCGGTCGCGAGTTGCGTTAGCACTGTGTCTACTTTAATTATCGAATATTGATAATTAATTTGGCAAATGGCTTCAGGGGGAGCACACAGTTGCTATGAACTCTGTAGCAAGACTGATTATTACCTTCCCGCGGTTGCCGCCTGTTAACTTCCTGTTTTTCACCACCAGTGATAAACGGGTAGAACTAAAATAATCAGTCGACATTATAATCACGTAAAGTTTTATGTAATTTGCTTTATATTTCAGAAACATTTCAGTCACTGCACAAGCACATCATCTACTAACAGAGCAATCAGTCGGAAGATATTCAGCATTTTTATACTATTTATATGTTACACACCGCATCATTAGCTTACTTCAGTCCACTGCTCGACATAAATCTCTCCTATGATCTACGCGTATGGAGGCATTAGCAGCCCATAATCACCAGGCTGGACCAACGGATTGGCAATCGCAGCGTGTGTCTACTATGATGATGTTACTATCCATCATCAATAAATTAATAATCAGTAACTCTTTACTCTTTAGTCCACTCTAACGCCACCCACGGGAAGAGTTGGGATAAATGTATTCCGTCACCTTGCTGTGCCCTGCCGCCATGCGTCATTTTGATACAATCAAGGTAGGAGACCAGGTATGAACGTAACAATTTTCAGTTTTTGATTTTTTATATTTTTTTGGTAGCAGTTGTCAAACTTTGCATCTTTATGTGCAATAGACACATATTTCATGTATCTTTTGGTATCTAAATAAACTTCATACATCGAATAGTTTTACAGAAAAATGGCTCACAGTGAAGGATGGAATTTGTTGCAATTATCCCTACCCCCAGGGCTGGTTGTAACAGTGCATAGGGATAATAGAAACAAAGTAAATAACTATAAAATAATCAATATAATTATATGCAATTAGTATTTTTAAGTAACCAACTGTCTTACAATATCACTATCTCAAAGACAAACATTAACAATAATTGAATGAAATTAAAATTAGGTATTATATGAGACGAAATTGATTTATACCTATAGGATATATGAGTGACGTGAGAGTCTAAATGGCATATAAACAAATGCTTAGGTGCAAGGAATTAAATGCTTTCTGCATTGTCCTTATTTCTGAGTATACTACTAAGCTAATCATACAATGTACCTAATATGATAAAAAAATGTGTTTTACTCCTCATCGACAGTGAATATTTGTTTCCTGAACCAATCCAGCCTTGGGTAGTGCCGCTGAACTTTCAAGTAAAGCTTTTCTTTACTTTACATGTCTATATAAAGTGATGTGAGCCAGTTGGTACGTCTTTGCTGCGTCCCTGTAGGGCATTTTAAAAAAGGATCACCTCAACTGCAGCTAAAGCTACAATTTCTATTTTGGTGGACTTCAGTCTGTTGTTATTTTGTGTATATTAGACATTCTGCAACAAAAAGGCACTAAGTATATGAGTTATTTAATAAACGCTAGCACATAGGTGTACCAATGAGCCTCCAATTTGGAAATCGGGATGAAAGTAACAAGTTGTTTCAATCATCCCTGGGTATCGAATTTCCAGAATCCCACAAACACGTAGCAAAAAAACGTAAAAAGCATCATTAAAACATTGATTTGCAACCTTCAAACTGTAAATGATTAGTGACTTTACAACACCCATGCAAAACGCAAGCTATAGCGTTTACCATGAAAAATCTAGATAAGATTGAAAAAATCGTTAAAAACTTACTTTTGACGCATTTTTCTGGGACCATAGCACTACACGCATAACCTGCCGTCACAGCACCGTGGGTGTAACTGAGGTTAGGGGGGAATCGAAATCGCATCTAATGCCCTGAAGGACGTTCGGATAGATGTCGTAGAAAATTTTTAAATGAATTTGTTACGTTCATCCCGCGTTACTTTTATACCTGGTCTCCCCTATTACACATTTATGCCTTTAACTATTTTTCATTATTAGATACCATTAAAATGGAAACCATTTAAAATGCTATTTAACAATACGTCTGAGGTAAATATGTTTTTAATAATTATATGCAAGCCGTAGTGATGATATAAATAATAATGATAACCTTTGAAATTATCACGTACCCAAAGCACAGTTCTCCTAACTTTTTTGTGTGACCCTTAAGCAAGGTAATTTCTTTCAACGCCCCCATTTCCTTATAAAAAGTCCCTCTAATTATAATGACCGACAAACATTATTCAGAATATGTAATTTATATAACCTTACATATTTAAAATTTCAATGTAATTCTAAATTCTGTTTATTGACCTCTGTTATATTTTGTAAAGTATTATTTTTGATGCAATAGTCATCGTCCCCTTAGGCACTTCAATGCCCCCAGTTTTCCTCATTAGGCCCTGCCACCAGCCTGTGATGGAATTTGAACTTTTTCAGCTTTTGCAACTAATGAAAGAACTAAACTAAATATAAAAAAAGAGATGACATTATGGCAATTACATTTTTGTATTGCCAACTGGACAAATGGTTCTGTATTTATCGTGTTAATACCTTTTTTTTCCTCAGGATAATTTGTCTACATTCGAGAAAATCAAGTTCGTCCGCCATCTACTGAATCCAGCTACACAGAGCGGTCTCCTAACACACCTGCCTGCCACATTTATGCCGAGACAGCGGGAATAAAATGTAGGTAGCGCATGAATGCTTACAACAAGAAGTTTTAATTTTTTCCCAATAATCCTCTCCACTTATTTTAAAATAGAAAAGTTTAAAAGCGCACTCAAATACAGTCTTTGTTAAATATTTACAGGTTAGTATAGTTCGGGAAATATTATTTCACCGACTGTTATCTTACTTACGACCTTTTGTTTTGCGTTAACACTTACTAGACAATCAGCAGTATAAATAGCACTCTTCTATTGTTAATGATGCAAAACAAAAGGTCGTAAGTAAGACAAGAGTCGGTCAAATAATATTTCCCGAACTATATGTACATATGTAATGTATGCGCGTGTGTTTTTGGTGTTAATAATGCACGTTATATAACATATTTTTAGTCATTTTATTTGTACGACGTGTCAAATTGTTTACTCTCGAATTATTTTTAATGCGCACGTTTTCTTATACGAATAATGTAAAGTTTTTCTTATAATTCCAGAAAAACCTCACTTCATGGAAAAGATTTCAGCAGTTATCACAACTTCGTCATGCCGAAGAAATTTCCATCACCTACAGCTCATGTACGATCTTCTCGCTCAAGAACAATTCTAAAAACATTGGTACGTATAAATAATATGTATATTATATAGATTTAAAAAACCTGCTATAATATAGTGCAGAGTAGGCTTTTAGCACATAATTGGTGTTATAATATGTCGCTGCGAAATAGACTATCCACCCCTCTTTTATTAACATAGTTAGTAAAACAGCTAACACATTTAATAAAAGACTGGAACTCATATCTCACGGCGACATACTGTCATACCAATCATAAGCTAAGTCTATTTAAATATGGAGAATACGCAATACGTTGCTATTACATGGATTCTTTAACCTTTTGGACGCCAACGACTGATAATATATTGGCACCGCAGGTTCAACGCCAAAGATAAGTCTTGGTCCACAGAGCAATATAGACCTACACGCAAGTGCGTAAAATTCAATTTCATTTTTGACATTTTGCTGACGTAGCGTGTAATTGACAACTTTTGTGCCGTCTAAAAGGATG
Source organism: Thaumatotibia leucotreta (assembly GCA_025490895.1). Taxonomy (NCBI): domain Eukaryota; kingdom Metazoa; phylum Arthropoda; class Insecta; order Lepidoptera; family Tortricidae; genus Thaumatotibia; species Thaumatotibia leucotreta. The sequence continues at coordinate 10,242 of JALPQI010008007.1, read as the reverse complement.
ACTTTTACTGGAAAAAAATATTTATATACAAATATTTATGTACAGTGGCGTTCAGAATTGCATGGACGATTTATGAATGAATTCATTCATAAACTGTCCATGCAATTTTGAACCCGTTTGTACAAAAGAAATGAGGCCTACACAATATTTTAATCACCTATTCAAATGCGACCCCTTTTTTGATTAAAACTTCTTGAGAATTGATTTTTTACATAAACATGAAATATATGATACATCTTTTATTTTTCTAACAGGTGTGAAAATCAGCATGTGTCACACGCTGTCAAAATTATTTTTGGCGTGGACGTTAACGCTTGAATCGCTTATTAGGTGCGTTTAAACCAAAAGAGCATTCGCTGTTCTAGCGCCCGTTCTACGAAATCTACCAATAACGTTTTGTGTACCGATCGAATTTCGTAGAGTGGGAGGTTAGAACAGCGAATGCTCTTTTAGTTTGAACGCACCTTCACGCTCAGATTTCCACTTTAGAATCCTAAATTTTTATTGTGTTTTCATCGCTTCATTCGGGCATTCTATGAACGCTATCGCCGAAAATGATATATGTATATCATTTTGATCTCTTGTGACACAATCTACTATTTAATAAATAATAAATTTTCATCACACTTGCTGTCTAAGCGCGCCATTGTTTGCGTGCGTAGCGGGAGTAATAGAAATGTCAATACGTCATTTAAAAATATTTTGTCTTAAAACTTATTTTTTTGTCGGCAAGTGTGATGAAAAACATTGTATGCATCACGGTCGGTAAGCGGAATATTAACTCGAGTCATAAAAGCCCCTCCGCCAAACGGCGTCGGGCTTCTAACACTCTCGTTGGTATTTCCGTACTTACCTCCCTTGATGCACAATGTACTATTGTACACGCTAATGAATCAATCAATCGTTCTGAATGTTTATTGTATCTTTTCAGAATATCTTCCAACTCTGTTTCATGCATTTCTGCAAATACGCGTTGCCGATGTCCGATACAATACCAGGTTTGTTCCTACGTTATGATATTACAAATTTACAAATAATATACTACAAAAAATATATAAGTATACCAGTGTTTTCACTTGTTAGTATGTTATAAATTATTACAATCCAACGAATTTCTCTCGTGATTTATTAACGCAAGATATTTATTAAAAATGGATTTAAACTTTAAAGTTAATCGGAATAAAACATCGTAACACTATTTAGTTCTTGTAACTCCTCATAGGGGTGCTATAATAAACAAATATTCCTCACGCTTAACAATTTTCAAGAATTTGATAGGTATATATTAACGATGTTTTCTTTTCTTTTCAGAACAGTTCGTCGTTCTATCGAGAAACGCCATCCAGAATATAAAAACCGTCCGACATCGATCAAAATATTTCTGTGTACTGATACAGTTTTCTTTTCTGTAAATCACTTATTATACTTTTTTAAGTCCGTATAAAAAAATATAATTAACAAACAGATAGTTTCTTTTATTTAATTAAGAAAGATAAATTTTTGTGTGAATGCATAAACAAATTTCCATTAATTCTAATATTGGTAATAATAGAAAATTATATCGAGGCATTCACGTAAAAATGTAACACTGTACAGTCAACGTCAAAGATATCATTACAATGTAGATCTTAACAATAAAACCTGAATCAAAATCTTAATGACATCTTTGACGATGACTGTAGATACATAGGTGTATTGAATAATGCCTTCGTATTTTCACAGAAACACCCGAATTTATCTTAAATGTAAATTATTAGCTTCTATGCATTAGATAATGAAACTTGTTTGCTTGTAATAATTGTGAATCCTCCATATAAATTCGGACGTTTCCGTGAAAAGCTGAACGATATGGTTTTTTCTGCCCTCCGGCCGGCAAACAGCACATTGCCGCCGCTGAGCTAAACTAAGTTGCCGCCTGCCGGCTCCGTTGAGCAGAAAAATAGTACCTATACACATCTCGTCCGTTAAATGGGAAAGCCTCAGATTACACGTCATCCGAGTCATTTCTCGCTGAAACGGCCTTGGCGTGTAATCTACTAATGCACTACGTCTACAAATAAGTACAAGTAAGTATAAAATACCTAAGGACAATACCAATACCATAAATTTCATAAACAATTTCTGTAATGTTACATTTTTTTAGGAACAATAGACTGATTACAATATAAATTATTATTTGTGTACATACTGTGTTGACATGATACTGTCATGTAAACACAAGAGTAATGGTCAGAGTAATTTTATTCATGGTCTTTTTCGTACTGCCAGTAAATCTACTCTTATCGCGAACTTCTAAATTCGTATTATTCAAAGATTTGTCTCTGTTACTTTAATCATACACATATATTATTCCTTATAGTAGCAGAGTCCAGACAGGTCTAGACAAATCTTCAAAATATTAGTATACTTAGATTTGTGTGTAATCAATCACCTCAACTGTAATGAAATTAGCTATAGCTACGTTCTGGGTCGCGTTTTATAATAGTACATTACTATAGAGGACGGGAAACGAAGGGTTACAGGCCAAGTAGATATATCTGGCCGAAGGAACTGAGGCCAGATAGGAATACGCGGCCTGTAACCCTGTTTCTCGCCGAGATTTGTATAGTGCTTTTCTCAAACTTGCCATGAAATAAAACGAACTGATTTCGCCTAACCATACTATTTGATTTGTAAATAAAACAATAGTACAGCATCGTACAACTTTAAAAAAAAACATTCGCGCCTAACTTTTTTTTAATCTGTTTGAGGTATCCTTTTACCTGGTGGTATAGACATTAGTTCTTAGGTTATTTTTTTTTCTGTGGCTGAATGTCAAGACATAGTGTCACAATTTGACGTTTCAAAACAAAAGACAGTTTGTTTGCAGTCCTAGGTGTGAAATAAATACATGAAATCTCTTTACATATCATCTTAGCATATGCCACCGGATACATAGTATTTCCGGGTTTAATTTAAAGTAAGTAACATCAACATTCCGTAGCAAGTTTGAGAAAAGTTACAATTTACAATTTCGCTGTTTGTCTCTCTTTCTACCCAATATGAGCGTGCGTTAGAGAGGTAAACAGCGAAATTGTAAATTGTAACTTTATAAAACGCGACCCTGATATTGTTTACAAATAATAATACAAATTCGTATCGAAGGATTATAATAATCTAACCACGTGATTTATTAACGCCATCTATAACATTTATCGGAAATTAAAGTTCATGAGAAATTAATCAAACTTGATACAGGTTAGTTCCGAAAACACCTCATATAATAAAAAAAGATTCCTCAAGTTATAACATTTTCAAAGATTTCATAAATATTGATGGTATTTCTATTTCATCACACTTTATTTCAAAGCGTGCTATTGCTTGCATGCGTTACGAGAAATATAGAAAAGCGAAATTCCCCATGAAATTATAGAAATGTTAATAAGGTTTTTAATATTGTTTATTCTTAAAACTTCTTTTTATGCTCGCAAGTGCGATCAAAAATATTGTGTGAATTATTATACGGTTGGTGAGCGGATTACGAACTCGAGTCATTAAAAGCACTCCGCTTAAGACTTCATTCTTCTAACAGACACTTTCGTAACACCATAATATAATCGTTTTTTCTTTTTTTGGGAACAGGAGAGATGGATTATAATATAAATAATTATATCATTGATACATAGGTATTAATACACCGTCACTTTAAGTAGTTTTTCCGAATTTTCGCTAGCTACAGCTACCGTATCAACATACCCTTTGCTTTGCTCATTTATATGAGTGTCTGTCAAATTTTATAAATATAAGATATATTTATCTGAAATATAAATGTATATGTGCGTCAAGAGCCGTGTTATAATATGTATATAAATAACTTACAATGGGGCTGAAAATACGAAAGTAAATATCACAAGATGCATTCAGAGTATTCAAATAAAGTCCTTTCAGTGAATAGTCCCACTTTGTTGCTTACTATAAAAAAGGTATTTGTTTTGCTTTTTTTTTCTACACATTATATCTTAACGTCTGTGTGGTATATCTTGTATATGTAAAAAAAATAAGAAAAAAATCCTGCCTTTCCAAATCCTACAATAAGTTACTATTAACAATTAAATCGCTAAAAAGTACACACCAATAATGAGCAATTTAGATTAAAAATCACCAGTCATATATTATCAAATATAAAAAGTATCTTGAATTTTCAATTACGGGCAAACCTTTTCAAATAATGTTATTTAAATCGAATTTCTTCATATTACCTATAAGCCTATAATGAGGCCGAGGATTTGTTCTGAAATCCTACATAGGCCAACGCTGAACTCCACGTAGATCCAAAGGCCAACCCACAGCCTTCCTACTCGACATGCTCGCCTACGAGGACAAGAGCCAAATTGTCAGAGTCCAGCGTATGAGCCCAATAACTGCGACAAAAGTAAAAAGTAATACAAAAACAATAATAAAAAAATAAAAGAAAATAAAAAACATATCTCGAAACCATCCTCCGACCTCAGTCGACAAAAAGAGAGGCCCGCGAGGCCCTTGGGCCTCGCGCACAGAGCAAAAAACTAGTTATAGTACATTATAGCTACAGTACCATTATAGTAAAAAAATGAGCTATTAAGGCCTTTGTAAATTCTATACCTATTAAGTTCGACGTCATGAGTTTCAGACATCATTTAGAATTTATAATACCTACTTGTACTCCAATAAATATTAAATGTCCGTTTGCCTGAGCTATATTATTGAAATTAGATCTACACTGGCGAATAAATAGGCAGGTACACACTAAACGAGTACGAGCAGCCTTGCGAGAAAAAAGTCGCGCGAGGCAGCTACGTAAGGGTCTCACCAAACCAATCGACGCGGAGTCGGCTTTCGCCGAGTGTTTTACACCACACTATTCGCATTTAGCCGATCGACCGTCTCCGCGGTTGAACACCTGCGTTAAGCAGTCTCACCCTCCTTACGGCCGTCGAAACGCTCGATCGGCTGCGATTTGCTACCGCAACAGTTGTAAAGCGGCGGTCGGCTCTCCCGTGCTCCGTCTTGCCGTCGAGACGTCAGACAGCACGCGTACAGCCGCTGAGTCCGACGAACAGATAGATAGGACAACGGGTGATCGGCAATCGTAAATCTCATTTTTGGAGACTAGTTGTTAGTAACTAGTTTGAAATTGAACAGACGTGTAAGATTTCGACAGTATTACTTCGTGTTATCAGATCTATTGCAGATTTTAATGTGGGTAATAATTCAAATTAATAAATACAAACGCATCAGTAGCTACTTCGGCCGTCATCGGCTCTTTTCGGCCGTCGTCAGCTATGTTCGGCCGTCGAAGACGCTGAACGGCTTCCGCCAGCTCTGACCGGTCCTTATCGTAGGTACTCGGCCGTGATCGGAGCCGTTCGACTCTTTCCGGCACCGTACGGCGGTATTAGGAGATTTAGGAATGCGAACGTGTGCGTTAGGCTGCAAACGGGGTCGTACGAATGCGAACAGCTTTATGGCAAAACGCCGTTTTCCCGTCGAAAGACGTCGTTTCGCGTGGGCCGAGCCGATTTACGATGTCGTCGCTCTTATTGACGACGCCGTTTCGGCTAATCGCGTACGGAAAAAGCTTTATGTCAACGCAATAAGAGCGAGGACATCGTAAATCGGCTCGGCCCGCGCGAAACGACGTCTTTCGACGGGAAAACGGCTAAAAGCCGTAAAGCTGTTCGCATTCGTACGACCCCGTTTGCAGCCTAACGCACACGTTCGCATTCCTAAATCTCCTAATACCGCCGTACGGTGCCGGAAAGAGTTGAACGGCTCCGATCACGGCCGAGTACCTACGATAAGGACCGGTCAGAGCTGGCGGAAGCCGTTCAGCGTCTTCGACGGCCGAACATAGCTGACGACGGCCGAAAAGAGCCGATGACGGCCGAAGTAGCTACTGATGCGTTTGTATTTATTCATTTGAATTATTACCCACATTAAAATCTGCAATAGATCTGACAACACGAAGTAATACTGTCGTAATCATACACGTCTGTTCAATTTCAAACTAGTTACTAACAACTAGTCTCCAAAAATGAGATTTACGATTGCCGATCACCCGCTGTCCTATCTATCTGTTCGTCGGACTCAGCGGCTGTACGCGTGCTGTCTGACGTCTCGACGGCAGGACGGAGCACGGGAGAGCCGACCGCCGCTTTACAACTGTTGCGGTAGCAAATCGCAGCCGATCGAGCGTTTCGGCGGCCGTAAGGAGGTTGAGACTGCTTAACGCAGGTGTTCAGCCGCGGAGACGGTCGATCGGCTAAATGCGAATAGTGTGGTGTAAAACACTCGGCGAAAGCCGACTCCGCGTCGATTGGTTTGGTGAGACCCTTAGAGTGGACGTGCCTCGCCTGGGGCATCCCAGGCGACCCAAATCCCCCCAACTCTTCCCGCGGGTGTCGTAAGAGTCGACTAAGGAATTGAAGTGTCACTGACTATTCATTGATAGAAGATTGATGATGGGCAGCAGCGTCATCATAGTGGACACATTCGGTACTGGTACTGCGATCACCAGTCCACTTACCCAGCGTGGCGATTATGGGCATTTACCTCCTAATGCGTCTATAGATCTATACTCATAGTTAATAGGAGAGGCCTCCGTCCAGCAGTGGACTGTGGACTGAGAAAGGATGGTGACGTGATGTGATACCTAAATGATTTCAAACATCGTCGTGTTTTGAAATCAATAAACAAGTTGCTACTACTTATAAAAGTTAGGAAACTAAACTTACATAGGGTAAATTGCGGTTATAATGAAAACGAACTCAGTTCGCCTGTTAATAGAATACATTTTAGATCATTGTGGGGTTATCGAAACTTTATTTTAAAGTTAATACTGATTACAGGCGATATAGTTCAGTTTTAGTATGGAACTGGTCCCACCGCGAGCGAATAAGCGAGCTATTAGCTATACGTAGAATCGAACAAAAGTATAGGTATTTTATTTACACGGGAGCGCTTACCGCTTAAGGTGCGGTTAAACTAAGAGAGCATTCGCTGTTCTAACCTCCCACTACGAAATTCGATCGGTACACAAAACGTGATTGGTTGATTTCGTAGAACGGGCGCTAGAACAGCGAATGCTCTTTTGGTTTAAACGCACCTTTACACCAAACGAGGGAATGCTATTCTATCCCCCGCTCCCCACTTACAACTCGACGAATTACATTTTGTGTAACGAACGAATTTCGTAGAATGGGGATAGAAAGAGCTTTTGCTGTAAACCCACCTTTAGATTCGTTAATATAGCGGATAGTTCATCGCTTACTCGCTCGCGGTGGGACCAGTGCCTATTCGATGGCCAGATACCGGTGATTTAACCTGATATTAATATGTAGGTATGAATATTTTCAAATTAAATACCTGTATCGCCCCTGTTAACGATTCCATTAAGTCAGAGATTATTTAGTTTAAGTAGATATATCAGCACCATACATTAAAATGCATCCACCTGAAATGTCGTCACTACTAGACGGCGCCACGGTTGTTCGTGAGCATGGCATACAGATGGCTCTGAAACAGTATATACACTACCTTTGTTGTTCGTCCATTGGCACAGATGGCTCTGAAACAGTATACACTACCTTGCCACGAACGAAACGCATGATCACTTGTAACACATAGCATATTTTGCCGTACCACGATATAGGGAGGTTGGTAATGTGGTTCATGCGTTCGGCTGTGAAGCAGAGGTACCAGGTTCAAATCCTAACTATACGCGCTGAAAATATTCTTTTATTTCTTTTTTTTCAAACTTTGTTTTTTTATTTTTTTGTTGCGCATAATCTTTGATTTTGTAAAAACAGTGTTTTACAAGGTGCAAACGGGCGGGTTTTTATTTTGTTGTCGTTTTATAAAATTTTCCATATATGGACTTTTATACATTTTTTCTAATCAGAATCACGAGCTCTTTCGTTTCGTTTTATAGTTATACAAAGTGATCATAGATCCGATAGATACATACGTATACATACAGGGTGTTACATACATAATTATACAGGGTGAAAATGAGTATACAGACGAACTTGAAGCGTGAAGAGTGTACCTAGTTATTCCTGACAGAGTTGGGTTATACTCGTTTCTGACTAATTCGCATACGTTGAATACAATTTTCGGGTCCATTATGAGATCCAAGATGGCAGCAACTTATTTTTGCAATTTTCATCATTATACTCGTTTCTGACTAATTCGCATACGTTGAATACAATTTTCGGGTCCATTATGAGATCCAAGATGGCGGCAACTTATTTTTGCATTTTTCATCATTATACTAGTTTCTGACTAATTCGCATACGTGGAATACGATTTCCTGGTCCATTCTAAAATCCAAGATGGCGGGAACTTTTTTTAAATTTTCATCTTTATACTCGTTTCTGACTAATTCGCATGCGTGTAATACGATTTTCGGGTCCATTCTAAGATTCAAGATGGCGGGAACTTTTTATTTTGCAATTTTCATCATTATACTCGTTTCAGACTAATTCGCATACGTGGAATACGATTTCCGGGTCCATTCTAAAATCCAAGATGGCGGGAACTTTTTTTTTGCAATTTCCATCATTATACTCGTTTCCGACTAATTCGCATACGTGGAATACGATTTCCGGGTCCATTCTAAAATCCAAGATGGCGGGAACTTTTTTTTTGCAATTTTCATCATTATACTCGTTTCAGACTAATTCGCATACGTGGAATACGATTTCCGAGTCCATTCTAAAATCCAAGATGGCGGGACCTTTTTTTTGCAATTTTCATCATTATACTCGTTTCCGAGTAATTCGCATACGTGGAATACGATTTCCTGGTCCATTCTAAGATCCAAGATGGCGGGAACTTTTTTTTAAATTTTCATCTTTATACTCGTTTCTGACTAATTCGCATGCGTGGAATACGATTTTCGGGTCCATTCTAAGATTCAAGATGGCGGGAACTTTTTTTGCGATTTTCATCATTATACTCGTTTCTGACTAATTCGCATACGTGGAATATCTTTTTTGGTTCCATTCTAAGATCCAAGATGGCGGGAACTTTTTTTTTGCAATTTTCATCATTATACTCGTTTCCGACGAATTCGCATAAGTGGAATACGAATTCCGAGACCATTCTAAAATCCAAGATGGCGGGAACTTTTTTTTGCAATTTTCATCATTATACTCGTTTCTTACTAATTCGCATACGTGGAATATCATTTTTGGGTCCATTCTAAGAGCCAAGATGGCGGTAACTTTTTTTTTGCAATTTTCATCATTATACTCGTTTCTGACTAATTCGCATACGTGGAATACGATTCCCGAGTCCATTCTAAAATCCAAGATGGCGGGAACTTTTTTTTGCAATTTTCATCATTGTACTCGTTTCTAATTCGCATACGTGTAATACGATTTCCGGGTCCATTCTACGATCCAAGATGGCGGCTGCTTTTTTGTAATTTTCATTATACTCGTTTCTGACTAATTCGCATACGTGCAATACGATTTCCGGGTCCATTCTGAGATCCAAAATGGCGGGAACATTTTTCTTGCAATTTTCATCATTATACTCGTTTCTGACTAATTCGCATACGTTGAATACAATTTTCGGGTCCATTATGAGATCCAAGATGGAGGCAACTTATTTTTGCAATTTTCATCATTATACTCGTTTCTGACTAATTCGCATACGTGGAATTAGACGTGTGCGCCGCGCCGGCGTCACGCCGCCGCCGACCTTTTTCGCCACGCCGCCGCCGCCGACTAATGGTCGGCGTGAAATCGGCGTGGCTTTGACTGAATAACAGACTTATTTCTTATGGGTTAATTGCTTTATGTATTTACATAATGCTCTTATACAGGAAATAAAATATCAGCCTATCGAGTGTCATCACTCATTACACGTAGATACTTAGGCTCGCCGACATCCAGCCTCCCGAACAAGACGTTTTCGGTTTTTGCACAAGCAACGTCAGGTTATACAGATGACCGAGAGGTATAACTTGCCCCTCTGCTTAACGTTCGTGGCCTATGAAGCTTTTGAATCGATCGAGACGTTTATGAATAAGGGGTTATTCATAATCAAATACTATACACTATTTCCAGCGGTACCAAGTAGACATTTCCTCCTTGCGCCGATACCACAATGCCAAGGGATCGTTATTATCAAGCCATCCATTTTTCTTTTACGATCTTCCGCCAACAGCCCCCATCTTTGGCAGCGTGGACCGCTTCAGCACCTTAATGTTGAGTG
>JALPQI010008006.1:0-67370 GCA_025490895.1 Thaumatotibia leucotreta | reverse complement strand
GTTCGTTACTTGTTTCCACAAAAAATATTTATTGTCTACTTTATTTGGAAAATTATTGGGGGCCAGGGGGCCCCCACTCCTTTGTTGCCCCGAAGCCTCTCAACCTCTAAATCTGGCCCTGTTCCAAACCCTCACTGGCAGCGGAAATGCACTTACATGGCCATTCTGTATGCATTTTCACTTTTAGGGACACACTATTAATTAGCGTGACATTAAACCTTAATTGCAGTCAGATTCGTAACGACAAATTTTGTATAAGAACGATAGTCGATATCTTTACGAATTTAAGTTTGATCGGTTTTTTATATTATAAATTATGATATCGCTTAATAACTAGTTTATAAAGTTGGCACCAAAACTCGGGATTTTATTGAAATTAGTGCTCAATCGTTACAAACCTGACTAAAGTTAAGGTTTTTAATTAACTTCACGCTAATTGGGTGTCCCTAAAGATGAAAAAGCTCCTAACATAAGCAAGCAGAGCAAAAAAAAAAACCTGACGACATCCCACCAGGCTGTATCACGTGAACTGTGATAGTTACAGTAGATATCTATTTAAGGGGACCTCCCATACAACAAACGTAATTTTTTTGCTCTATAATGCTAACAGGTAGACGCTTGACTTGAAATATTCACAGAATATCAAGAAATAAATGACTTCGGCTAGTAGGTACTGGTACTTTTCTGGATCCGGCCTCCCTCAGGCTCGCAACCGGCCCGAGACTCGGGGCCGCAGTATGTACCCCTCACTTATGCTGTTGTGACACAGACGTGGACCGACTGGGACACCACGGACTAAGTTGTCAAAAAAGCGCAGGCCGTATTTCCAGACATGCGACGCTTAACGACATAATCCGCAGGTCTCTCTTGCCACGATCAATGTAGGTAAGGTACCTGCTCTTCTTGAGCCTACTGGTATTATTAGAGATGATGGTGTGTCTTTGGTTCCTTGGAGCTTGGGACGGATGTTGGTGTGGGATGCTACTTGCGTAGACACCCTGGCACCGTCCCATCTTCAACGAACTACGGTTAAGCCGGCCGCTGCGGCCTTTTGTTTCCTTTGAGTATTCTCAAAGGATATTTCACATTTGAGTAATAGGTACCTACTACGTTTCAACGTTACCTACATACTTATACTCTGTAAGGATAAAAATAATGGTGCAAGAAATAGTCGTATTTAACATTTATTGACTAAATTTATATTTGTTTTAATGCAATAGCAAATAATTTTAACAACTACTGTAACTTATAATAACACTGATTCGATTTACTTCTTGGCAGCGGCCTTTTCCCTTGCCTTCTTGCCCTCCATCAGCTTCAGTCTGTCGTCTTCAGAGAGGTTCTTATTGATTTTTGTGATAACACCAGTACCCAAAGTCATGTCACCCAAACGCAGGGTGAACCGTTGTCCAGTTTCGCATACCATGGGCTTCACCAGACGTAATTGTAGGCTGAAATTTAATAATTCATTAGAATTAAATTAGAACTCCAAACCAGAAAAAAAAAATAGATTGCTAATAATTGTTCAACAAAGATAGCATGGTAAACTTACGTGGCATCTTCTCCTGGCATGACCATCTCCTTATCAGGAATAGTGACTTGCGACGCGCAATCCCATGTCATAGAGAACATTTGCAACTGAATGAAAGAAGTGAATGGTTTGGATCGCCCACCCTCTTCCTTGCTAAGGATGTATACCGCTGCTTCAACATTGTCATGGGCTTTCACAGTACCAGGTTTAGCCATGACCATACCGCGTTTGATCTGCTCTCTCTTAATGGAACGCACAAGGGCTCCAAGTTGATCACCAGCCTGAGCCTCGTCAAGGGTCTTGTGGAACATTTCTACACCAGTGACAGTGGATTTCATAACTTTGCCGTGGCCAACAATTTCGCATTCGGTACCCTTCTTCAATACTCCTAGAAATTTAAATAAATCTTTCAATATAATATTTTCACTAAATATTTTAAATATTAGCAGAATTTAAGGCAGTTACACAAATCATTACTCCATTTTTGGAATAGCAAGGAAGATCAATATGGGTGAATCAACTTTTTTCTGTCTGTTATTGCAATGGTTACGGTCGCCTGAAACACGCTGGTTTTATGCAAAATCATTCTACTTAAATTAGGCAAACATACAAGTAGTGCATGTCTATAGGTGGCCAATTAAGGAAAGAGCTTATTAACACCAGAAAAATATATGTTTGCATAGTTTAAGTAGCATAATTTTGTATAAAACCAGCGTGACTCAGGCGACCGTAACCATAGCAATAACAGACAGAAAAAAGTTGATTCACCCATATTATTTGTTTACAACTGAATGTTATTTGATTACCTCTATGTAGACGGCCAGTAACAACAGTGCCTCTTCCAGGGATTGTGTGCACAGACTCAACAGGCAAGAGGAATGGCTTGTCCAGCTCTCGGACTGGTGTGGGGATGAAGGAATCTACTTCTTTAAGCAGACTTGAGATTGCTTCCGCGCCGATTTCGGGACTCTTGCCTTCAAGGGCGCAGAGGGCTGATCCTGGGAAATAAGAAATAGGATGAGATTTTACAATTTGGCAGTATTGTGGAGAGCATGGATCAATAATCGTAATAAGCATCTGTGTGGATGAACCTCCAAATCATTACTACAATACTTCGATAAAGTAAGCTAGGGAATACTGAAAGTTATTTGTTTCAAATTCAAATATATCCTAGAAAAAAACCCTGATGACTAGAACTAGACTAACATTGTACAGTAGACAAATCATCTTTCATGTTGACTGTACAGCTACACAAAGAAGAAAGGAACTTATATACCCAGTTTATTGATGATACATTCTTGTAATGTTAATTTAATATAGTTAGTGATGGTTCCAATTCTAGATTATGGTAGTATCTTAAAGTTAGACAGAACAAGACAGCAATATAGAAAGGACAAGAACTTACACAAATTTATGAACATATGAAAATAATACCTTTAATAACTGGTATTTTATCACCATCATAACCCATTTCGGTCATCAGCTCCCTAATCTCCATCTCGACAAGCTCAACCATCTCCTGATCTGCAGCATCCACTTTATTGATGAACACCACTACATGCTGGATACCAATCTGCTTGGCAAGCAGCAAGTGCTCCCGGGTCTGAGGCATGACACCATCAGTGGCAGCTACCACAAGGATGGCACCATCCATTTGTGCTGTGCCTGTGATCATGTTCTGAAAATGAAAGAACAATGTTTTATTTGGATTCTCCAATTACAAGAGCTTCCATAAAGTTAACAAATCTCAATAGTGATGATGATGACTGAGGAGTAATACTATATTACTTATGGCAGCAGCAGTGCATTAACCTTTAGCTACCAAGGTAATATTGAGTAAAAATAATTGCATCTGCATCTGCATAAAGTTAATAATAATCAGGGCCCGTAACTTTCATGCCGATGACATCAATTTGACGTCACGCTCCATTTAGGGTGATCCGAAATAGTTTTATTGTTCATTATTAATCATTAGTCGTCAATCATTTTAATCGTGTACAAATATCTTCAAAAGTAGTATATTTACTCGTGAAATAAATAATTTCTACTTGATACGTGCTGTACGTTAAAGAGGAATTCTGTTTTCTACGTAATTATTGAAATGTGTTAACAATATCATTAAAAAAATGTATGTATAAAAACAAATCAAATAGTTTTATTTATGTTTCACGTATCAAGTAGGTGTTATTTATTTCACGTGCAAATATACTACTTTTGAAGTTATTTGTATATGATTAAAATGATTGACGACTAATGATTAATAATAAACAATAAAACTATTTCGGATCACCCTAAATGGAGCGTGACGTCAAATTGATGTCATCGGCATGAAAATTACGGCTCCTGATAATAAATATGCATCTGTCAGACACACACCTTGTCAGTTAAAGGTTAAACACTGTAAAAGTTAAACAAGCACTTTTTCCTTTACAACAGCTACATAACAAGCCCGGATAACAAGAAAACATCACATGTCTGCTAAAAAGAGATGTTTCCACTTTTTAACACCTTAGCTTAATGTAATGAGATGAAAATATAGATAAATCTTTTTGTAGTTGAGGAAATTGAATGTTAAGCACTTTGCGGTTCAAGTTAAATTGGTTGTGTTGTATGTACTAAGCTCATCCAACGTAAAGTGAGCCATAAACTACTAAACATTCAATTTCCTCGCACATACCTCCCGTAAATGACTTATTTTTGATATTTTGAAAAACTTTGAAAATACCATAACAATTTTTTTTCCAGAAATACAAACCTTGATGTAGTCAGCATGCCCGGGACAATCTGTGTGGCCATAATGTCTGGTTTCAGTCTGATACTCCACATGGGCTACATTGATAGTAATACCTCTGGCTTTCTCCTCTGGGGCATTGTCAATGTCAGAGTAACCTTTCTTTTGTGCCAGGTTGAGATCGGCTAATACTGTTGAATGGAACATGTTTGTTAATGCATGGCTAGTAATTAAAGAATAAGATACCTAAATAAATAAAAAAAGATGTCTATAAAACATAAGCCAAGTTGGTGTATGCTAACACAACTTAAAATAAAGGAATATCATTTAGAATGCATATGCACATATTTTAAGCAAATGTAAATATTAAGCATAGTAAAATAACCTCCTAGAATTTGTTTTAGTTTGAGTGTAACTAATTCCTAGTTTATAAAAAAGAAGTAAGTAGCTAATGATTACCAATGGGTATACTTATTCCTTTTTCATCACTTCATCAGCAACTACAATAGCCAGTTTTACATTAAATACAAAATATACAGATTTCTTTAGGATGTAGCAAGCACATCACATTATTAGAAATTAGTAAGAAATATATCAGCTCAATTCCAACCTTTGATTTGTCAACAAACCTTTGGTAATGGCAGCTGTTAAGGTTGTTTTTCCATGATCAACATGTCCAATTGTGCCGACATTGCAGTGAGGTTTAGTTCTTTCAAAGACTTGCTTCTCTGCATAGTTTCTTCGTAGTACAATACTTAGTGGGCTAAGGCCGGGAAAACCTGTGCTTCTGAGATGAGACCCATGTCCTTGTTTTAGAACTATCTTCAAAGCTGTAAATGTACACTGATATTGTATCAAATGCGGTTAAAAATATAATCAATAATTCTAACCTAAAAACTATCTACACTCCCAACTAGTCCTAAACTCACGAAAAGGAATTTGTTAAAAATGTAACTGATTATAGTTTTAGTCAATAGTTTTAATAGTCCAGTCCGATAAGGGATACTAGTTGATTAATCTTTTACATAATATTCACAACCTATGGTTCAGGTTGTGTACCATGAAAATATTATATATTACGGATAATCATATAATAGTTTAAGTGCCTGTAGCGTGGATAAGTATTATGGTCATTAATTAAATGATAATAAGTAGCAGAACTGGTTAATTTCAGGAATTATTAACATTATCTTACCTGGGTTAACCAAACTTTTGGCAAAAGAAAGTGTCGCCATTATGTATTGGACACCGCTACAACAGTTACAAACAAAGATCTGATATTTTTAGAAACACTTTCTATTGACTGTTATTGCAAAGACCAGTATAAAAAGAATAGGAAATTAATTTTCCGATAATTTTCCCATCTGACTTATCCCACTTTTTAAAAGTACTCTGCCATAGACACTATAGAGTTGAGAGACTTACCGCTGCCGCAGACAATAATGTATTTTTTTATATAAATCATGTTTACACGCTACAATTCGAGTATAACGTTTAATTAAAAAATACGGCCAAAATCAACTATACTCTGCCCAACAAGTTTGTCAGTAAAAAAGGCGGCAAATTGGAACTGCCTGTAGTATGGTCAGTCATAACTTGTCGTCGTAGTAGAAAAAGGCGGCAAATTTAAAAACGTGGAGTTCAAGGGGAGTAGCTTAACTCGTATTTGGCAGCAACTCGCAGCTACCCGTCTCTTTTCGGTTGTATTGATTAGAGTCACGTCACGTAGTTGCGAGTTGCTGTCAAACACAAGATATGTTAGATGTGCTAGCCCCCTTGAACCCTTCGTTTTTAAATTTGCCGCCTTTTTCTGCTCAAACTGGTTCGCCAGTTATTTTCATGGATAGGAAGATGCGTAAGAATACAAAACAAATATTATACATAATACATGCATATTCGCAACTCACCTTTGCCACTAAAAAAAGGGCATGTATAATATTTGTTGATACGAAATTGATATTTTTGTAGGCGAACAACCTGCCTTTTATAAAATTTATCGCCTTATAATAACATCCATCAGCAGACGCCGGCGGCAAATGCGAAAATGTAGAGCAGAGGGTTTGCCTCTCTTAGAAAATATAATTAAAATGTTTTGACGCCAAACGAGTCTTAATCGCGTAAACTTAGGTACGTTTAATTTTATCCTGACGTTTCGGGCATGACATTACACCCGTGGTCGCAGGCAGACTGGGTCTGGCGAGAAAATGTATCAACATCTTCTAGCTGTGCGGGTGTAACGTCATGCCCGAAACGTCAGGATAAAATTAAATGTAAGCTTACGCGATTAAAGCCCGTTTGTCGTTAAAATACCAAATGTATAATTGAAATGGACGAATTTTGGGTGTTTGTTTTTTTCTTTATGAAAGCCAGAACTAATATAATTAGCATCGAGTTATTTCTATATATTACATATAGACGAAGAAGAGGAGGATAGCATGAACCACACGACCTCATCGTCGTAATGTCTAACCGAGCCTATATATGTATATTACTCAATTACTGAGTCGTATAAAATGTCCTTGGTTTTTTAGGGTTCTGTAGCCAAAATGGCAAAAACGGAACCCTTATAGATTCGTCATGTCCGTCTGTCCGTCTGTCAGAGCCGATTTACTCGGAAGCTATAAATGCTACAGTAATGAAATTTGGTAAGGATATTTGTTGTATGAACCGCTACAGGATTATGATACTAAATTGTAAAAAAACCATTGGGGTGGGAGCCCTCCATACATGTAACTGAGGGATAGAAAAAAAAATTATAAGCGTGTGGGGTATTAATAGAAAAGTCTTTGAAAATGATATGAAGGTTTATAAATCTCATTTTTATTTAAGCAAATCGTTTTCCCCTCTATTTTTTAAACTACGCAATATAAAACTAAAAAAAAAATATATATATGTTATGCACATTAATAAACTCTATCAACGATTTTTGGTTTGATTAAATTATCTCCTATAGTTTTTGAGGTAGGTTGATTTAACTGTATTTTTTTAATAATAAATTGATAATGGTACGGAACCCTTCACGCGCGAGTCCGACTCGCACTTGGCTGGTTTTTTTGCAAAGGTTTTATCAATGTCTTTTAAATTTCCGTATCAGCGCTTGTTCGCTTTAGATAGTTTAGATTTGGTTTAGATAGTAACGTACTCCTAAGTTACCATCCATCTTGTACCGATTGTACCATTGTACCGATTGTACCATTGTTAATACCGATAATACCATATTTCTTGGATCATAACATAATTATTTGTCGCGATGAAGGTTGAATTAAGGACTTTATACCTATATACTTAATTTACTCTTTGCTTTATACGCAAGATATTTTTTGATTTTTATGAGATCGAGATCGGAGCGGCCCATTTGATAGATAGGTCTGATTCCCTAAATGTCCAGTGTGTCCGTAAGGTCTAAATCACAAAATGTCTATTCTCCGAAGGTCTAATTCCCCGGAGGTCTGACACAGAGAATATAATCACTGCGTCTGACAGACGGACGCAAGGGTGGAAAACTTGAGAAAAAAACCGAATCAATAACAAAATTTATTTTCATTCTTCAATATCGGTAAGTACCTTAAATTATTAAATACCTAAGCATATTTCAAAAATATTATACTCCTTGTTACATTGCTTCTAACATCAAAATGTTTGTCTACATATATACATATTATAATTTAAATAACATACATACGTGTAATAATAAATCTTATATGTCAGTAAACACTATGGACAAATAAAGAATCTTCTTATTATTTGTGGCAAGAGAAAACGTTCGATACTACCTACTGTGTAAAATGTCGAAACGAAAACTGAAAATTGTAAAATTGTGATAGATAAATGACATCGCCACAATACCTGACTGTATACAGGATGATCAATCCAAATGGGTCAGTATGGCGGTTTTGGAAACCATAACAGATAGCGAAATCTTATCTAAGGAACCATGACGTCTATTTTAGTAAAAAGAAAAACTGCATTCATATACATATAAACCGGTTGTGTAGCTCTTAAATACTAAATGTTACTAAGAAACATGATATCTAAAACTAACAAAATGCATTGTTTTTAAACAATGTAGTTTTATTTTTCAATACTTCAGTGCCGCCGCTGGCCCTTTGACTTTCTAGGTATGGGGAAGGTATAAACAAGACTTTGACCAGGTTTGATTCCCGGATATGTATGAAAGATAAAAAAAAAAATGCCATTATCATAAAATGTTAAATCGAAGCCATGGTTCCTAGACGACACGCATTTGGTCCATTTTTGCAAGTTGCAAGCCCTGAGAGACCGTTATTATATGACAATAATTAACACTACTTACATAGCACACATAATGTATACAGGGTGGAAAAAGATTTTGGGTCAGTGAGGGCAGCTATCAGATCCCGTGTAGCTACGTGAAAATGGTCTTAGAAGACCTTCCCGCGATTTTCAATTAAAGAAGATTAGCGTTTTCAGATTTTGGAAAAAGTATACAGGGTGCGAGGAAATGGTCATTTTTGAGAAACTTTTTTTTTTGATGCCAATCGATTCTGTTTCTGTTCAGGATCAAAAGCTTGTATGGGACCAAAAAAAATTTTTCGGCTAGAAAAGCCGCAAATCGGGATTTAAAATTCCCATACAAATTGTATGAAAATTAAAATTATTTTTTCTCGCTTCATTTTTTTATGCCAATCGATTCCATTCCTATCCAGTACCAATAGTTTCCTAGGGGTCAACTTACGGCAACGTAAAAAAAAACAAAAATAAAAAAAAACTGTTTTCATACATTTACTATGGGAAAAAAGTGAAAATTGATTACATTATCTGTGACGCTAATTAATGTTGCTAATGATTTCATACAGTATTATTATTATCATTTAGCATAGGACGACTAATTATCGTGACAGACAAAGTAATTAATGTTTCACTTTTTTTTCCGTAGTAAAAGTATGAAAACGGTTTTCTTGAAATTTTGGATTTTTGTACATTGCCATAAGTTGACCCGTAGGAAACTATTGGTACTGGGTAGGAATGGAATCGATAGGTATAAAAAAATAAGGGTGAAAAATAATTTTTAATTTTCATACAATTTGTATGAGAATTTAAAATCTCGATTTGTGGCTTTTCTAGCAGAAAAATTTTTTTTGGTCCCATACAAGCTTTTGATCCTGAACAGAAACAGGAACGATTGGCATCAAAAAAAAAGTTTCTAAAAAATGACCATTTCCTCGCACCCTGTATACTTTTTCCAAAATCTGAAAACGCTAATCTTCTTTAATTGAAAATCGCGGGAAGGTCTTCTAAGACCATTTTCGCGTAGCTACACGGGATCTGGTAGCTGCCCTCACTGACCCAAAATCTTTTTCCACCCTGTATTATAAGACGTGTCTACCAATTATAGGTAGTATAGTAACTGTAGTAAGGCATCTTCTTTATGAATGACAAGAATCACTGACCAGTTTATGACTTCGACAAAGTTTCTGAGAAAATATATGCTTACAAAATCTAAATATAACAACAACCATGCATTAATCAATCGATACATAAATTAATACTATTGCAGGTATTCCTAAAACCTTAAAAGTCAAAGTCGTCACTGCTTGGAGTTTCCACCCGAATTTGGAAATCCTGAGTGATAACTACTGGATCCGATTCGTCTTCCGGTGCGTAGGTTTTTGAAGAATCTGAAAACATAAACAGATTTGATTAGAATTAACTTTTTAGTACAGATGGTGCCTTTTTTCTTTTGCCTTCAGAGGGCCATCTGCACTAAAAAACGTCGTACGAGACACGTGCAAAAATGAAATTCGTAACTCGTGTCGATTTAAAACAATCCCATATCGGTCGTGTTTTAAAACATCGCCACTCAGTTCGAATTTCATGTTTTTCGCACTTGTGTCGTAATGTACTATTTTAGAGTCTTAGAGAAATCTCATTTTATCACATAAAGACAACTTCCAAGTCTCCCAACCTTAACGAAGGTGCCCACGAGGATTGCGAGAGATTTTAACCGTACATGTCAAATGAAACGACTAGCTGGGATTCCGTTGGGTTTCAAGATATTAACTTGATGCATAATAATTACCAAAGCAGTAAAACAATTTAAAAAAGCATTTATAGGCAACTTTTTAGGGTTCCGCAGTACCTAAACTAGGAACCATTATAGTTTCGTCATGTCCGTCTGTACGTCTGTCTGTCCGCAGCATAACTCGGTCAGTGGCCGTTAAGTACTAGAAATTTGCTATTTGGTGGTCCTTACGGGCAAGAGCCTTGTAGAACGTATGTCATAGGTACTCGAAAATACAATATACTAATAAGTTTAAGTCGCATCTTTAGAACATTTAAGTGAGCCCTGTGTTATTTATTAAAGTACATTGGTTCTGAAAGTATAAAACATAGTACTTATTTCATACCATTATCAAAGCCATTCATCTGTGATCCCAAGTTGAAAGTGGGTGTGCTGCCAATTTCCGTAGCCATAGAATCTGGTATCTTAAATGATTGCTCATGAGTTTCAGTAGTTGCTGCGCTTGTAACGCTGAAATCGGCGGTAGTGTTGTCAAATTCTGACACCTTCTTAGGGTTTTTAAAGTCAATTTTCTTTTTAGGTTTTTTTTCACCGTTGAATTCCGCTGGAATATTTCGCCCCCTCTCTTCCCCGTTTGCATTATTTTCCTGATTAGCGTTAAGATTTTTTTCATTTTGCTTTTCCTCGGCTGATTTAAGAATGACATTATTATTATCATTTTTAGAACTATCAATATGTTTAACTTTTTTACTTTTAGGGGTTCCTATCACTATAACATTCTTCTTTTTATTTATTTCCCTCAGCGCTTGTATAGATTCATTATCTTCAGAGTCTTCAGAATTCGATGAAATTTCAATTGGGAAATCAACATTGAATTTTCGTTTCAACTTCTTTTGAAACATCTCCAACTCTGTTCTAGTCACTTTTTTCGGGCTAACTATAGGCCCTTTGTACGTATTTATAAAGCTAAATTTGGCTAAGCGATCGATCACGGGGAGATTTTCGGCTTTGTCAGCCTCTCTTATTGATCTTTCTAGTCGTTTCTTATATTGTTTTGAGTTTGAATGATTACGGAACTTCCTTTTATTCGGAGTATAGGGGTTCAAATTCTCTGGGGCCACCCAGGCACGTGTTGGCCCTTTCTCGTCAAAGAACACGACGTTGTAGTGTGTCTGAATAAAATAAAGATTTAATTAAATATATAACAGAATTCTGGTACCTAACTGGTTAAAAGTTAAAACAAAATAATAATGATTGTTATTATTCCATTTCGGACCACGAATCATCAAGCTATAGGTAAGTATTGTAGGTAGACGAGTACTAGAGTTGTAAGGTTGTAACCTTTGACGCTACCGGTAAATCGGAAACCCCGACTAAGTATAAAACTGCTTTGGGTCGTCAACCATTGTCAGCCACCACGGCGACGCGAATATAGGAAATTAGGATGATACATTACCGGTATATAGGAGAAGACATCGAGCTATAGCTTAGAGAAATGTGTGCAAAAATGTGTAGGAAGGAAGATAATACCTACTTACGTTAGCCACCGAGCGAGTATAACTGTGGATATTGAATCGAGTTCGTTGATTATTGTGGGGCATCAGAGGCATCGCGCCTTGCTGGCCTACTACCGCGAAAGTCGAAATTCGTAAATTTCGAGGTTTTTTCTCTGTCACTCAAACGAAGGCGTCGTTAGAGTGAGAAAGACAATTAAATCTTCGAAATTTACGAATTTCGTTTTTCGCGGTAGGGCCGCTGAGTGTGGATCAGAAAGCCTACCACAAACATCGAAAATTGTTAAATAGGTATGGATGAGCTATTTAAAAAAATCCGGGAACCTGATTCTTCCAAATTTAGATTTGCTTGGTCTCATTCGGATCAGAATCAAAAGCCGATTCGATATCAGTATACATATAACTTGTAGCAGTTGTAGCAAGTACCTAACACGTAACGTTTACTCGATAGTCGATACGTTAAGCAATCTACTAGACTACGTACTGACTCATGGACCACATTGTACGGCTACTGATGCTCGAAGTTCTTCGAAGTATGCGGTAGGACTGCAGGTATAAGATACGCGAAAGTCGCTTACCGGTATATCAGAAAAGCCATCAAGCCAGTAGAACTGTTCGGTGTCTGGGTCATCATCGACCATCGCGGGCCACCACGGCCAGCCGGGCAGCCGCGCCCAGACTAGAGAACCGGCGGAATATTCGCTGTGGATAAGATCCTCTTCATCTGTTATCCGTAGGGGAGTTTCAGGGGCGGAGCAGTCTGCTACTGATTTGTCTGGGAATTGGTAATAGGTATGTCAAGTTAATAATAAACACAAACAAGTAGTTTTATTTTATTTTATCGCGGTTGTAACAATGGGTATTATTAGTCGTGAAAACTGAGGGTGCAAATGCAATTTCCTCCTTGGTCTTCGATGATTTTTTTCTCTAGGGGCTTGTCCATTAATCACGTCACACTGTATATGGGGAGGCGGGGGGTTTCAAGAAAAAAATCACCAATTATCACCATAGAGGAGGGGGGGGGGGTCATTGGACAAATCACATGTAATTTTTTGGAACTCTTTGCTTAACAGCATTTTTTTAAAACACTTTTTAAGTATAACCAGATGTCAAACCCTGAACTAAGTTTTAAAACTTCGCGAACATATACCTCGTAGTTTGCAAAAGAGTTTTTTCCCCATCACGGGTGCTTCATAAAGTACGTAAATTGAAGTGGTTCAAAAGAACTACTTAAGTTGGCAATAAATTACACGTCATATTAGCATTTTGGTGTGAAAATATCACCAAGTATCACCATGGGGGACGGGGGGGTCTAAAATAGGCCAAAATCGTATGACGTGATTAATGGATTAGCCCTAGTACAATATGACATTTTGCTTTATAGCTCGACGTATGGCGCTTGAATTAATCCGCTATGCCAGACAACGTGGTGGGTAACTTTCCCGGAAATCTGGCGACTAGTTGCAGGTACTTACGCAAGGTACATCACGGTCGCTCCAATACAGCAGTGCGAGCATGATGGACTACTTTACGTATCGAATAATCGCTAACTGAAACTTTACTTGCCAACTCATGGAACGGCTACAGGTAATACATTGTGCGATTGGGCCACTACCTACGTGCCCTTCAACTTGTCTGTGATGTTCGCTTCAACATCGCGAGAGCCGACTCCTGGCCGAAGGGTTATTGTTATGCTGTGTAACTTATTTGTTCGATATTCAGTTCAGACTCACCAGGATTCATAGAGCAGTACCACTTAGGTGGCAGCTGATGGCTATCGACGACATGCGGCAGATGACGCCAAGAGTTACACGCGTCGCATTGTACCTGAAATGATATCCTTAATACTGTCGCCATCAATATATCGGTGCGGTGCGGCCGTGAGTGCCAGGACAATAGAAGCGTTCTCGTAAATTATGTCTGATGGCGACTATACTTGTGTTTTATATAAAGGTTCAGTCAACTAATAATGTGGACCACTTTTCGACTTTATTACCGCTAAATATAGTCCAAAAGTGTTACAGTGACTGTACATAAAATAGCCAGCTATAGTCTAGCCTTGATATCTATAGGTAGTTCTGTGTCCAAAAGCTCCCAACTATGGTCTGAAACGAAAACTGATATCTTCAATTTAAGTGTAGGTAATTGTTATTTTCATGAAGAAGTTCTTAGACAAAATCTCCTCATCTATAAACTTAAAACTTAGATAAAACCAAAAGGAATGGACCATAGCTGTAGTACCTAGTACAAAATCCTTTTTCTTCGGCTTTTCACGGAAACCTTCGAATTCATATTGCTGCCACAATGAACTTGCCAACTCATGGAACGGCTACAAGTAATACAGGTGCGGTTGGTCCACTACTTATTGTTATGGTTTCCAAAACCTCCCCACTCCCCACTGACCCATTTGAAATGCTCACCCTGTACATTGCACTGAAGCTAATTGAGACAGGGAGATTAATTCGGGCGTCTCTGTGAAAAGCCGAAGAGAAAGGATTTTGCACTACATCTGTACCTACTGGACTGTAGTTTTGTATGATTTTACGATACCTATCTATGTACCTAAATTTTCAAATTTGCATTTGACGATTATTAATTTAAGCCACGTGTTGCCAGGCTGTCTCAAAGAGAACGTCTCAAAATTATGCAATGTGTCCTACATGCATATTGTTTTTGTGCTTTTTGAATTGAACCTTGAGCAAAACCCGCTTGCAAATATGTAGGTAGGTACCTATGCGTCAGCGCATTTAAATCGAAAATTTGACATCACTTAAAAAAAAAGAAAACCTATAGGTCCGTAATATTACATCCGTAAAGTATTCCGATACATATTATCTATAGATATAACGGTCTGTTTCCCAATCCCCAGATAAAATTATCATTATCCTTTTCCCCAGGGTCGCGTTTTATAAAGCTACAATTTACAATTTTGCTGTTTGTCTCTCTTTCTAGCCAATATGTGCGTGCGCAAGGGTGCGGCTTCCCTGACGCGGAGCGGAGCGATGCTGTGTAAAATTGACCAATAACATTCTTCAAATTCTAATTCGAAACACTGTGATGCGGTCTCATTGTCTGAGCTCCCACAGATCCGCTCCGCTCCACGTCCGTGGAGCCGCACCCTTAGAGAGGCAAACAGCGAAATAGTAAAATGTAACTTTATAAAACGCGACCCAGGTATACCTATAAAAGATAACATTTAAGAGAAAGAGGCTGGTTCTAACAAGGAAGGGTACCCAACTGTCCGACTCCGATTTTATTCATTTTGATATATGTTATAGAGTAGTCTAAAATAACGGACGTATATTTTTATAGCTGCCCAAACTCAATCTGTTAGGAGAAAATGGCCTACAAAGTACTGGTTTCGTTATAATGTTGGAGAACATGAATAAATAATGGGGACGTGTTTTGTCATTTCACCACAGACTGATTTTTTATATAAAAAAAACACATGTAAAAGTTTCATCAATTTCGTCGCTACACTCACTTCCTAAGTATCCGTTATTTTGGACTACTCTATAACATATATCAAAATGAATCAAATCGGAGTCGGACATTTGGGTACCCTACCCTTCCTTGTAAGACAAACAATTTCCAGCTCATTTCGCCGCAGTCCGATAAATAAGAGGAAACTTTATGTAGGCGCCTACTTGTTAAGTTATTACTTAACTCCAACTCCTTATTTATCCATGGATTTTGAAACGGACCGTAAATTAAAAACAAACTAATAAACGCAGAGGACCGACCATACGTTCTTCGAAAATTCGACCATCTCTATCATTTCAACTAATGCGTCATCGATGAGACCTAGACAGATATTCGGAATTTACGATTTTCGGAATTCGTGGTAAGCCTTCAGCTTTACAGACAAGTTTATCTTTATCTTATCACAAACCCATAAACCGATGCCGCGTCGCTTCTGCAGCCACGCGAGACGCTGCCGGTGGGAGAGCCCCGGCGCAGGCTGACTCAGAGCTTCCTTGTAGGCGCTGTAATATTACGTAATATGGAATCCCCCAATAATAAAGTTCACCCCTTAAGTAATCGAGCACAAGAGTGACTGCGTTCTGGGTCGCGTTTTATAAAGTTACAATTTACAATTTCGCTGTTACTAACGCACGCACATATTGGCTAGAAAGAGAGGCAAACAGCGAAATTGTAAATTGTAACTTTATAAAACGCGACCCTGATAACGAATTAAAAAAAATGTAATTGGTAATCATTATGAAAGTGTATGAGAAATCTAGTGTTGTGTGTAGGGCTGCCAGCCTGCCATATCAAAATTCGTAAAACCGGCGGCCCTACCGCGAAAAACGAATTTCGTATATTTTGAGGATTTATCTCTCTCACTCTAATGACGCCTTTGTTTGAGTGACAGAGAAGAATCCTCGAAATTTACGAATTTCGATATTCGCGGTAGCAGGGTCCCGTTTTATAAAGTTACAAGTTACAGGTTACAAGTGTACAGGTTACAGGAACCTGTAATGCACTATGAACTATTACAGGCAGACCATTTTTTCCCCGGACTTTACTTTGTACATAAAAATAATAGTAATGGGAATTTCCCTACCTTTTCTTACATGAAAAGTGTCAGGGTTTTCCCCGGAAGTTTTTTGAAAACCTGCCCGGACGGCCTCCAAACTAGGAGAAATCAGGGGAAACCTATCCGGATGGCAGCCCTAATTGTGTGGATGAGGGGCGAAAATAGTGAATTTACAGCCGCCTCACTAAGCCCCACAGCCTACCCATATACGTTTCAGTTGAAGTTATGGTATAGTATAGGCACCTTGTGCCTATCGCAGGGCAGAAAGTAAAAATTGTATGAGACCCTATCGACCCTGCGACCTGTCGACACCTCCCAGCTATTCCTGCTCAAAACGCTAGACTTCATCAGAGAAGAACATAATAGCACAATGCACCTAAATTAACGACCATAAGTACTCTACGGTTACCTGCTATTTTGCGAAAGCTCCTTGTCAGTCGTCATCGTGTCGTCTGCAAACGTTGCATGCCGCTTTTTCGGCTTGTTTGCCTCTTCTTGGGAACTCATGGTGCTGCCGCTAATGCACTACAATAATAACATTAATTAATTAAACTAGCAGTGGGTAGGATACGATATTTTTAAATCACAAATGTCTTTAGATTACCTACTTTTATTTTGATTGACAAAACTGGCTGACAGTGGTGACAGTACTATATAATATAGATACATAATGTTAATCAAATCCGCAAGTACTGCTCCATTTTATGGTAAAAAAATAAATAATTCTTACGACCGGTTGATGGGCTTCTTCAGTTGGTTCATGGGCTTTTGCAGTTTCCGTTGGTAATTTAACATTCTCCATTTTTTTGTTTAGTGCTCAAGCTTTGTCTTATTCGAATAAAACAATACCTACAATAAGTAAATAACAATATATTAGGAAATTAAAAAACAAGTTATGTTCATTAATATAGTTTGATTAGGATTATTTAGCCCTAAATTTTCTTTTACGCACTTGAAACAGCCCGACTTGAAGTGTGAAAGAAAAAGAAAATGTGATTGTGAAATGAGGAAAAAACAAAACAAACGCTACTTCCCGCCAATTTTCAATAAAAAAAAATTATGATTAATTTAAACAACAAAATAAAAATAGTTAAGCGTTGGGTTCAGTAAATAGTGTAATGTATCTTATTTGTTGTAATCGATTATAAATTATAATTATTTAAAATTTATAATTTATTTATTTATTTCCGACTTATTTCGGACCGCATAATCTTTATAATGCCAACACAACAAAATCAAGAAACTATTAATCCTACATTCATTCATGCAAGAAACAAAAACTTTTTTTAGTCTATTAGTCAAAGTGATTAGTCAATAGTATTACTTTTTAAATTTGAAAGAGCATGTGTCAATAAAATAATATTATATTAAGAATAAATAAAAGTTTTTACTAAAAATAAAGCCAGGACTAGTTCTCTAGGACTTCGAAAACAATAATATTTTTAAGGAAGTGCGCAATCATACTATACGGTCGCCTAATTTTTGTGTAGTCGCCATATTAGCGGCACGCGGTGAACCACAGTTTCTTATAATTATTTCGTCGGTACCGACGAAAGGGAGTAGAATCTACTCCCTTTTTTGCGTAAAGAGTTTTGCAACAACCCATTACCGCTAGGTAAAGTGTATTTTTTACAAAGGGATCAGTTTTTTCCTTGTGTCGAATTATAAACATGGCTTTCTAAAATGTCGCCCATTTACGTAAAATCGTCATCTCTTCGGGGAGCATCCCGCTCAGCTGTTTTTGTGGATGTTGGAAGAATCCAAAATGGACAAGAAATCTATAAATCGCTCGTCTCAACTACAATCGAGGGCTTCGGCCGCCGATGGTAAAAAAAGTACGGGTGAGTACAATAGAAAGATGAAGGTCAGACAGGTTCTAATACGATGACATTTTGTTGTTATGCTTTCTTATGTCATGTTGTGTCAGGTGACTGACTTATTTTTGTTTGATCTCAGAATTGACGCACAAACCTTGGCTAAGAAACAACAAAAAACGTGAAGGTCCTGGAAGTACCTCCAAGAATGAGCCTAATCGGAAGAATGTACCAGCGCAGAGGGGTCGGGGTCAAATTGACCGGAGACCTCGGGCTCGCGGGACCCCTAACTACGCTATGGGTGGAGCGGAGATCGCCAGGTAAACGAATATTCAAACCCACTATTGATAATTGTAGACAGTGTCGTCGAATTTGTATAATTATGTGACTTGTACTTCACTTCACGGAAAGGTCGTTAAATGTGGGAACAGGACGTCATCTGTTGTGCTTTCTCTTGCACTTGCAATTGCGTTTACGAATAAATTTATATAGTTGCACAACAACCAAGCCTACTTGCATCATTTTAAGTCTCAACCAGAGCTTGAAAGCATCCAATTTTTTTTCTCTATTGGAAGTGGGGTGAAGTAGTTGAAATCAAATTACAAGTGAAGTTCATTAATGATATGGTATGTGTAATATTATGTTTGATTTTGATTTGACCTTATTTTATTGTTTGTCAATATATTATACAATTTAAATTCAGGTTAGAAGATGATGAAGACCCTGAAATAGGGTCTGTGTATGCACCTGGAAGCAAGAAGCAAAACTGGAACCATTTGCTGAACTTTATGTACACCCCACGTGGGGGTACAGACCGTAGAGATCCAGTACCGCGGCGTCAGGGTGTTCAGAGAACAGTTCAACGGCACAGTCATGATCTCTATCTGCGGGCTTAGTAAGTTTTGTAAACTTCTACATACATGCATCATATCACTTCTGATTGTGATCTCTGTATAAAGGAATGTGTGTTGACATCCTAAGGCACCCCAGAGGTGCAAAGGGCCTTCACAAGATTGCGCCAGGCCTCTCTGTCCTCAGCAACACTTTTAGCCTCTCTCCAGCTTAGGCCAAAAAAGTAAAGTATAAAGAATAGGGTGTCCCCTATTTTACGAATTTTAGAAATTAATAACGCATACCCCCTAAATCGGTTTCTTTTACCTCAAGACACACTGAAAAAAAAATTCAGTTCATTCCTGTAACTGCAACCCGTGCCGACTTTCATGCCATTTTCCTATACAATGTATGAAAATGACCAAATTTTTTTTTCGTTTTTTTTATTTTTTTCTATGGCATTAAAATATACTACTGTCTTATAAACATTTTATCATAAAATTAACTTAATGAGAACAGAAAAACAATACATTATTATCAACTTACTGTCTGACTAATTTTTTTCATAGTAATTTGTATGGGAATTTCAGATGAAAGTCGGCACGGGTTCCTGTTACAGGAATGAGCTGATTTTTTTTTTCAGAGTGTTTTGGGGTTATAAAAGCCGATTTAGGGGGTATGCGTTATTCATTTCTAAAATTCGTAAAATATGGGACATCCTAATAAAGAAATAAAGATACCAAAACTCACTTGAGTAACAAATAGCTACTACGAGCTGTGCTTAAGTTTTGACTCAATACATATGAGGTTGCTAAGAGTAGTGACAGTTTTATAGTATTTTAGCCGATGATATACATAATGCTGAGACATTTGGTAGGCAAGTGTTGTGACTTGTCCTTAATTGAAATTAAGTCCTTTGTTTTTAAACTGATTGTTATATAAAACTACCCTAGTACAATATATTTTACAGAATTGTGTGTAATTGTTAAACTGAAATGTATCTTTCTAGTTGCCAGTTTGTGGTGAAAGAGACTGGTGACTACAGGGCTAACATATTGGATCCTGATGTGCCTATCAAATGGGATCTAGTTGAAGAAATTGTAAGTATTTATCTGAACTGATAAGATTAATTACTATGTATTTAATTATTTGAATGATAACAATGTCCTGTGCACAGTTATTTATGTAAATTATTATTTGGGTCAATCACTTTTTTCTTGTCACTCATTGCTATGGTTACGGTCTCCTGGGTCACCCTTAAAATCACAGTTTAATAGCATTAAAATTTAAAAACCTTTAATTTTTTTGACACTCGCTTGGCATTTTAATAGTTGGTCACCCACTAATCATGTAAGTAAGTAGAGTGTGCTGGATAATTTTGTCTAACAAACTTACCCCTGGGTGATATGGCAGAATAACAAGAAAAAAAAAGTGACTGAACCATTTATTTTTGGTTGCTGTTAAAGATCTTTAGAGGTATAAATAAAAAAAGCCTTTTATTTCTTGCTTACAATTAAATTGGATAGCAAAGTAACTTCCTAATATTAAATAGTTGCATGTATTGTTTAAGCTATCACTTATAAATTTACCCCCTTATTCATAAACGTCTGCTAACTTAACAAGCCGCTAATCATTGTTTGTCCCTTTTGCTCTTATGGACACGTTGATAAGACCGAAAGGGACAAACAATTATTAGCAGCTTGTTAAGTTGGCATATGTTTATGAATAAGGGGGTTACTTTTTATCCAGACCCCCTTCTGTCAGGGTGAAGGCGTCCTCCAGACTTTTCCAATATTCTGTGTTTTTGGCATTTAACATTTCTGCCCTGAATGCCGTGTGATGTTGTCTTCCCATAGGCCTACATGTCTCCCTCTTTTTCTCTTTTTGGTATTATACCATGATTCAATTCAAGAATTATAAAAATGTTCAAGGTGGTTAGAAGCACTGGAGGCACTGAATGCCCTATCTGCCTGGGCGCTCCTGTGGCAGGGCGTACTGGCCTCTGTGGGCATGTCTACTGCTGGGCCTGTGTCATGCATTATGCTGAGACCCATGACAAGCAACCGCCACCTTGCCCAGTCTGTCATGCTCCTCTTCAGGTCAAAGATATGAAACCAACAAGGATGGTGCAATGGGAATCACCTGCAGAAGAGGTACTTATGGCTTAAATTATTTGTTGAAACGAAATGTTGTCATTCTGACATTCCAGTTACAATTTTAATGAAACTGAAATTTTGTTATTTTAATTAGGATTACGATTGTCATGTCTTAGGCTTCATGTCTGGGTATAACATTATATGATTAATGGTCCATTATATTGTTCAACTTATTTTGTTTTCAATCAGGTTTTGAGTATAACATCTTGTTCACCATGCTAACTAAACACACACGAAGGGGTTAAGATTTAAATCTCTTGCATAATTAAATTATTTATTTATTTATTTTTTTTCTTTTTTTTTTGTTTAAATTATTTATTTCAATACATACATGGTTATTCAAAAATTATTGTTTCAAATTAAATTATTAAATTATTGTTTCATATGTGCATCAACCTCGCTTTTGATTACTTAGCAAAAAAGCATTCATAATTTTACCAATGGCTTACTATAGAAACATATTGGCTCAACACTATGTGTTGGTACTACTATTCAGAAACACTAAAAATTATAAAAACAATTGACTGCCTCTACTTTATTTTTAATTGGAACTCCTGTAAAGCATAACTGCATGTCGTAGACTGGCCTACATTGGCCAACAATGTACATATCAGAGCCAACATAGTGTTGTGTTTCAGATAACAATGCGTCTGGTTCGTCGCTTGCGCGGCTCGACGGTCGTGGAGGTGGCGCCACCTCGCGAGCTGGCCAGAGACACGTCGGCGGAAGCAGTGCTGCCACTTGATCTTATTAATGATGCACCATATGCAAAGTTCTTTGCTGCTAATCAACAACAGGTAATTAACCCCCTTATTCATTAAGATTTAGGCAATGTTTCTCTGAGGCAAAAAGTAACATGTTGGATATGTATTAGACTAATGAACTTCAATTAACAAACATTGTCAATTATACACAAGGGGAATGTTGAATTAGAAATATAGTAGTAGTAGTAGTAAGCACTTATTGTACAAAAATTATAGAAAAGTACACAAAACCGTACCGTGTAATCGTACAAAGACGAGCTTTTCCCTATAAGGGATCTCTTCCAGTGACCCTAGTACATAAGTAAATATTTAGAAATAATAAAAATAGAATCTGGTGTTTTGGTTTTCTCAGTTTCTTATTTATTTTTGGGTTTATTTGATTTTAGGTGCTAGACATTTTGAAGAGGGAAAGGAAAGAAATTCAAGACCAAATACTAGCAGAAATAGATACAACTGAAATTGTATTCATGGAACAAGCTCTCGAGTTGTTAAGGGTGAAGGAGGAGTCAATTATTTTAAATTGTGATGTCACTACTCTAAAGGAAGAGGTAGCAGAAGCTCCAACAGTATATGAAAAGCAGGAAATTAATCAGAACAGGGTGGATTGGTTTGATGTGACTGAGGATGGTGCTGCCTGTATAGATGTTGTACAAGAACAAATGCAGAACTTAGAAGTGACTGAGGCCGGGTCCAGCTTAAATCCAGATGCTCCTGAATTCAATGTAGATGACTTAAATGAAAATCAACCTGAAGAGTTCCCATTGATAGACTGCCCAGAGGCTACTGAAGAGCCCAAAGATAACCCTTTAACTGATGCTGATAAGCAGAATCAAGCAAAATACTTTTACTTTTATCAAGGTAAACAAATTAGCAATTTTTATGCTCTTTAATATTATGTAATTTGGGGAGTGTACCCTCAATCCAAGGTTGTTTGAGGATTGTAGATATGCCAGCTATAGCTCCTCCTATATATCCTCAAACAACCTATAATAATCATGTAATGTAGTGAGTTACATTTGTTTGTTCTCTGATATGATAATATATTTCTTATGCCTAACGTTTTTGACCTTTGACCGGCTAGCCAGGTTATTGTTTGATAAAATTAATTCACAGTTCTGTAACTCGTAGAAATTTTATCTAATCCTTATCATGTAATTAAATCAACGAAATGCATTAATATTCTTTTGGTAAAACATCCAGGTGCTTTTGTCTTTAGCCTGATGTGGCTAGAATGACAAAGCACCTTCGCCTAGATATTTCTCCGTAAGGCATCTCGTCGTAGACCTGTCTACCTTCGAAAACCATTGCAATACATACTCGATCCAACAATCGCTGATAAAAAACGACACATTCAAATTTTCTATGGACGGACAACTCTATGCCCCAATATTTTTAACTTGCTGCTTAAGGCACTGGTCTCACCGCGAGCTACTAAGCTATGAACTATCGGCTATAAACACGAACAAAAGATACACACTCCCGTGTAAATAAAAGAATAACGGCGATACTCGCCCAGCTATCAGCTACCACCGCCAGGCGAGTATCGAGTATGAGACCAGTGCCTTCTACGGCCAGGAATTATCGTAAAGCCTAACAACTTTCTATTTGACCCTGACACAGTATCGCTACAAACAGTGTACCTATGGCAATAATGTTAATGTGCATACGTCATGTATAGTCAGCATGGTGTGTATTGGCTTCATGTTGATATTTTTAATACTAAAAAATTGATTACAGAGAATCAAAGCTTTGTAATATTACCTATTCGTCAAAATCCGATTCCAAATACTTACTATTGATGTATTCTTGATATTCTGACTCTGATGAAGTTTGATCTTCGTCAGATGTTGTGTCGCTTTCAGGACCACCAACCTCGATTATAAATCGTTCGGTCTGGGATTCGATTATAGGACCTTTATTCCTATAATCGTATTCAATTTTTTTTACATGGTCACATATCGCCGCCCCCGGCGAATAAAATGATAACTGCAAAAACCTAATTTTTCAGGAGAAAATAAAAACATGTTTTTGTCGTTAACTTCATTAATACTAAACGTATGCAAATTATGTAAAGTTCTAACGATAGCTAATTTTTGTAGCATTCTGAAAAAATAGGGTAACCTCTTCTTAAACATACCGAAAAAAAGTTATTTCAAAAACAAAAAGTTAGTCAAAATTTACCATCATCAAGGATATAATAATATCGATTATCATTTTATTCATGTTATAATTTTATTCAGAGGGTGACCAGGGTGCAAGCTAGTGAGTATAATGCTACAATATCACATTATTCCGGTAAATTGAGTGTTAATCTTTTTTAAAAAAGGCTTTTAATCTAGATTAAAAATAAAACTGTAACATGGTAATCAGCATTAATTTTATTGAACAATAAAATTGAAATAGTTAAACTTAAACCTAATAAGTAAATTGGCAGAATGATTCTTATAATTAATTACTTACCATTACTAAAATTTTATTATTATGATCGGGTATCTCCTCAATTTTTCTAACATTATTTAATATAGCCATAAGACGTGAAGTCCTTTGTTTATACATTTTGCAGTCAATCCACTTATATAAGTTAATATATCAGAAATTACCGCCCAAGTGCCAGTCGGACTCGCGCGCCAAGGGTTCCCTACCATTATCAATTTATCATAAAAGAATAAATTAGAGGTAAAAAAATGTTTTTAAAGACAAGCTTTTACAGTAAACAATATAAAGAAAAAATAAACCACGACATTCATAAAATCTACGGTTTTGTAAGTCTTACCTAACGAACCACAAAAGGGTTGAATTTAGCTGAACAATAGTGTCGTCAGCAAAAGTATGATATACCTATATATAAACAAACATTATCCATAAGAAGTTTATTTACATTCTTTCCAAATTAAAATTTTGTCGGAGTCGTGGCCTAAAAATTGTGCGACAAGCTTTCAATCTGGATATAATATAGATAAACTGCTTATGGATAATGTTTGTTTACACATAAGTACATATATGTCTCATACTTTTGCTGATGACACTTCTATTGATCAGCTAAACTCAACCCTTTTGTAGTTCGTTACTTGTAATAGAATAGAATAGAATTCATTTATTTGGTGTAAAAAGGTAAACTTAAATTAAAATACATCTTAAACTAAAAACAACACCAAAATGGATGCCACTCAGCATATGCCGCTAGCTAAAGATTTAGCCATGGCGCTGGTTTTCAGGGCAACCAGAATACATGATAGGTACATTAACATTAGGTAACCAAAATTAACATAATAAAGCAGGAGAGGACATCAAAATTACAGAGAACACATTGACAAATTAAAGAGAGCAAAATAGCAAAAAGATCAGTACGTAATATATTATTCCCCGATCTATCCATTTAAATTAACGCTTCATTGTTGTAAGGTCTCTTTTCAGTTAATTTGTGCAATCTAATTCTTCAATCTGTAGAATGTCTAAAGACTGAACTCTACTCAGAGCTTCTTAGTTATGCTTGTCCAGCAGCGAAACATTTCGAACCTAAATAAACCACGGCATGATCGACTGCACTTCCCTGCATCTTATGAACTGTTGATGCCCAGCATAATACCACAGGTAACATTCTTCGTTCCGCTGTGCCGTGACTTTTGATCTGGAACTGCACTGATATGGGTTCTATAATATGAATTTGAATACCATTTCCGTTGGATCGCATTCCCGAATTTTATTCGAACTAATGGAATATCTGTCAGAAGAGTAAGAGAAACGACATTAAAATTCAAATAAACCTGCTTTGGAATACGATTATGCTTGAAGGCTTACCGAAAATGTTATATTTAGAGCATCTGTTTCTGTCAGTCCTAGGAAGACGTCATCGATGACCGATGCATTTGAGAAAGTATATCGCTAACTAATATTTATATCTTTGGATGCTCCGGGCCTTCGGCCCTGTGCAAGGCTCGGCCTTCGTCCTTCGCAGGTGGCCTATGGCCATCCGTTTCGTTTTCATGCTACGCTATTTCATTGTGTAGCATGGTAGTGCTGGTCTCTGGCAGCTCGGCCTTCAGCCTCGCGAGTTGTAGCGCCTCGTGCAATCGCTTCGCGCCTTCGTCATTCGCAAGGGCCAGCTGTTGGGCCAGCGGCCCTCCGATTTGTTTTAGAGAATCACTCTTCCGTCGCGTAGCCTGGAAGCACTGGGTTTATAGGGCCTGCGGCCCTCAGCTTCGTTTTCTTGTTACATTATTCCATTAGTAGCATGATAGCGCTGAGCTCTGGCCTACAACCCTCTGATTCGCTTGTTTAGTCGGTCCAAAAGAAGGCATGTTTATAAAATGAACCCAAACGTTAATAGCTACATAATATATTATAGTATTGTCACCAAAGTTACGGAAGCATACAAAATTGCGGCCTACCGACTTAGACTGACAGTGTGAGTGGTTCGCGTAGGGCGAGCTGTAAAGCCTGCGGCCCTCCGGCTGATAGACTGACAGCGTGAGCGTGAGTGGTTTGCGTAGGGCGAGCTATAGGGCCTGCGGCCCTCCGGCTCATAGACTGCAGGCGTAAGTGGTTCCCGTAGGGCGAGGCTGTCGGGCCTTCGATCCTCTGGCTGATAAACTGACAGTGTGAGTGGTTCGCGTAGGGCGAGCTGTAGGGCCTGCGGCCCTCCAGCTCATAGACTGACAGCGTGAGTGGTTCGCGTAGGGCGAGCTGTATGGCCTGCGGCCCTTCGGTTCATAGACTAGCGTAGAGCGAGCTGTAGGGCCTGCGGCCCTCCAGCTCATGGACTGCCAGCGTGAGTGGTTCGCGTAGGGCGAGCTGTCGGGCCTTCGGTCCTCCGGCTGATAGACTGACAGCGTGAGTGGTTCCCGTAGGGCGAGCTGTATGGCCTGCGGCCCTTCGGT
Organism: Thaumatotibia leucotreta; assembly: GCA_025490895.1. NCBI lineage: Eukaryota > Metazoa > Arthropoda > Insecta > Lepidoptera > Tortricidae > Thaumatotibia > Thaumatotibia leucotreta. The sequence continues at coordinate 40,611 of JALPQI010008006.1, read as the reverse complement.
TCATAGACTAGCGTAGAGCGAGCTGTAGGGCCTGCGGCCCTCCAGCTCATGGACTGCCAGCGTGAGTGGTTCGCGTAGGGCGAGCTGTCGGGCCTTCGGTCCTCCGGCTGATAGACTGCCAGTGTGAGTGGTTCCCGTAGGTTGAGCTGTCGAGCCTGCGGTCCTCCGGCTGATAGACTGCCAGTGTGAGTGGTTCCCGTAGGGCGAGCTGTCGGGCCTGCGGTCCTCCGGCTGATAGACTGCCAGTGTGAGTGGTTCCCGTAGGGCGAGCTGTCGGGCCTGCGGTCCTCCGGCTGATAGACTGCCAGTGTGAGTGGTTCCCGTAGGGCGAGCTGTCGGGCCTGCGGTCCTCCGGCTGATAGACTGCCAGTGTGAGTGGTTCCCGTAGGTTGAGCTGTCGAGCCTGCGGTCCTCCGGCTGATAGACTGCCAGTGTGAGTGGTTCCCGTAGGGCGAGCTGTCGGGCCTGCGGTCCTCCGGCTGATAGACTGCCAGTGTGAGTGGTTCCCGTAGGGCGAGCTGTCGGGCCTGCGGTCCTCCGGCTGATAGACTGCCAGTGTGAGTGGTTCCCGTAGGTTGAGCTGTCGAGCCTGCGGTCCTCCGGCTGATAGACTGCCAGTGTGAGTGGTTCCCGTAGGGCGAGCTGTCGGGCCTGCGGTCCTCCGGCTGATAGACTGCCAGTGTGAGTGGTTCCCGTAGGGCGAGCTGTCGGGCCTGCGGTCCTCCGGCTGATAGACTGCCAGTGTGAGTGGTTCCCGTAGGTTGAGCTGTCGAGCCTGCGGTCCTCCGGCTGATAGACTGCCAGTGTGAGTGGTTCTCGTAGGGCGAGCTGTCGGGCCTGCGGTCCTCCGGCTGATAGACTGCCAGTGTGAGTGGTTCCCGTAGGGCGAGCTGTCGGGCCTTCGGTCCTCCGGCTGATAGACTGACAGCGTGAGTGGTTCGCGTAGGGTGAGCCGTCACGCTGAACGCACTGATTCGTTTCTCATTTAGTACACAAACATTACTAGGTACGTTTTAGGAATTTCCCGCGGTACTGTATCTGCCATTTCAATTTTTGATTGTCAAACGTATGTAAATGAAAAGGAAGATAATAAGTTTTAATGTTTCGCACAAATAGATAATCTTTACTAAAGGACGATATCCGAACAGATGGAAGATTTTTAATACGAGAATAAAATGATAACTGCCTGATGTCTTTTTGTTGTACAATGATTTTCACGCGAATATCATGATACGAGCGTTTATAGCGTAAGGGCTAATAATCATTTTTGATATTATCTTCATATACGTTTATTCTGGCAATTTAAGAGGTCAATAAAATCAAAGAATAACATTGCATTTTTTTTTTATCTCCATAAATAACAGAATAAAAATTACGAAAAAAATTCAACAGATGCATTAGCACCCACAGATTTCAAATATGACATAACACTAAAACCATGGTAATGGCAGTTATCTTAGTATTCGCCGGGGGCGGCGATATAATCCATACTTATATTTTATCGAAGTCATCTATATTAATTTTCTTTTTGCGTGGGGCTTTATTTTGTACAGTTGGCAAAGTCGCTTCTTTATTTTTAGAAATATTTTTAACCGTCGATCTACATACACCTTAAATGAGAAAATAAAATCTATTAAGTTTAATTATAACAACTAACCAATTCAAATACAACCGCACTATAAAGTGTCAGTACCTGTCAGCAACCAATTGCAAAACATTTTCCAATGGAATACTATTCAATCCTTCGTCCTTTCTTTGGTTTAAATATTTTATTGTACGATTTTTCTTGCTTCTATTGGTATCTTTTTCGGCATTTTTATGTTAAAATCGTTTAAGTCGCGATATTTTTTCTTTTTGTTTACATCGGTGACATTCAATGACATTCAACGCCTGATGTCAAACAGCAATCATTGCCAGTAAAATAAATTAGTGTCACTGAAAATCCGCAACATGGCGAGGGTCAAATAGTAACCCCCTTATTCATAAACGTCTGCTAACTTAACAAGCCGCTAATAATTGTTTGTCCCTTTTGCTCTTATGGACACATTGTTAAGACCGAAAGGGACAAACAATCATTAGCGGCTTGTTAAGTTAACAAACGTTTATGAATAAGGGGGTAAGTTGTTAGGCTTTACAGAGTGTACAAGATTTCCTTTCGTTTCCAGCAAATGACGGGCAGCAAGTGTTCCTGAACAGCTTGAACGTGCGCATCCTCAACGCGTCGTGGGGCGCGCTCGCCGCCGCGCCGCGCACCATCGTCGGGCAGGTGCTGCATCGCGAAACGTTGTCGCTTGTCGAACAGGTAACAAAAAAAAAAACAAAATCGTATACAGGTCATTATATCGTCGGCTGACAAGCAAAACTCACTATAAAAACTGTCACTACTCTTAGCAACCTCTTATGTCAGTATTAAGTCAGAACTGAGATACGAGCTTTATTTCAAGTAGGTATGAAACCTACATACATCTGCGAACAAATACAAGGGTGTATGGTGTATGTGAAGTTCCCAACAAGTATTGGGCCAGCGTTGGGGGACCACGCAAAATAGACAGGTTAAGATTAACGTGAAAGTTGCGCCGTTCTCTTTCAATTCTACTTCCACATTTTTACTATGGGGCAACTATTAAGGAATATTCCCCATACTGTGTTTGAAGGTGGCATATACTATTACTCCATTCAGATATAAAGGGGTATAGATAGCCTACATGTTATAAAGACGCTTTATTTTATTTTAATGTCCAGAATGTTTTAACACAATGCTGGATTATGTTGATTTTAAGAATTAAATTATGATTGTTTTTATTTTCAGACCAGAAAGCATATGCCGTACGCCGCCCACTTGCCACTTAATTGCTCTTTTGACATGGTGGAAATAGATCTAAAACCACCTTATGCCACTGAAGCTGCTATCAAAAGTTTTTCAGGTACGTTGTAGTTTTTGCATTTTTATTATATGGTAGTTTTTTCATGTCTTAAAAAGTTATAAATGATCGTTTTTTATACGTACAAGTTGGCTTAGAATAGCATAGAAGCTGATTTAAAGTTTAAGCAGAAAATGATCTATAGAATATCGTTCAGTTTGTATGTGTTAATAGATGCAAGGAGAACCATTTAAGTAATTTGCTTTGAATGTGGATAAATTGACTTATTTTTCTTTGTGTAACTGTAATTATACAATTACGTACATATGCAGCTCCGGGAGGCGACTCCAGTGTATTTTATTGGAGTAAAACGTATCGACTTCTCTCAGCAATGCTCCCGGTCGGAGTCTCGCATAGCGCAAATATTCGAGACGGAGTTGCAAATTAACCGTCATTTGCATGGCGTGAAGAAATCGACAACTCAAGATATTTTGGTAAAGGAAAATAAATTTAATTTATGATAGACAGACGGACAGTTAAAATTTCTTTACTTTTCATCTCGAGTTATTGAGTTCTTCACACCATGCACCGATAAACGTGTGGTCGAAGAAGCCCCAAAAAGGCACCACTCGGCGTACGAAACTCCCCGCATAAAAGTTTACAGGAAAATGTAACGCTCGATCTAACTGAATCGTATTGCAGAGGAGCTCGATCGGCGCGCCCGGCTACGCGCGCGGCAGCTGCGCGACGAGCGGCGCCGCGAGCGCTTGTGCCGCCGCGCGCTGGAGGGCCCGCCGCGCCCCGACCTGTCGTCGGCGCTGCACTTCCCGCCGCCGCTCGTTAGCCCGCCCGCCGCCGCGCCTGAGCCGCCCGCCGTCGTTGCCGAGCCGAGCGCCTCCTCGTCCGGACTATCCTTTGCTAAGGTAACGATCGATTGCATTACAGAGGAGCTCGACCGACGCGCCCGCTTGCGCGCGCGGCAGTTGCGCGACGAGCGGCGCCGCGAGCGCTTGTGCCGCCGCGCGCTGGAGGGCCCGCCGCGCCCCGACCTGTCGTCGGCGCTGCACTTCCCGCCGCCGCTCGCCAGCCCGCCCGCCGCGCCCGACCCGCCGCCCGTCGTCGCCGAGCCGAGCGCCTCGTCGTCGGGACTATCCTTTGCTAAGGTAAATTTAGGTCAAAGTCGAAGTTTGGGATTAGAAACGGACGTAAGCGGAATTAGTCGTGTGGTGACGGCAGTAAGAATACATTTGTCACCACCCCAACTCCTCCTGCGGGTGTCGTGAGAGTCGACTAAGGGATTGAAGTGTCACTGACCATTATTTGATAAATATTGATGATGGGCAGCAGCGTCATCATAGTGGACACATTACTGCGATCGCCAATCCGCTTGCCCAGCGTGGCGATTACGGGCATTACCCCCTAATGCGTCTATACGCATAGTTAAAAGGAGAGGCCTACGTCCAGCAGTGGACTAACATAGGCTGATGACGTAAGCGGAATCGTTGTGACGATGTGACGAGGGATTCCACGCTTTGAACGGTCTCTGTCGACGTATGTATCACATTAATTATGGCCGTACCCCTTTTATTAGTTAGTAGTGCGTATATCGGAACTTTGGGTGCAAAATTTTAACAAAACTTGTCCAGTGTACATGGAAGAGTACATCCATCAAATTAACATATCTATATCTACACACCTAAACTTTGTAAATCCGAAATTCAGGGATAGAGAACAAAATTGGATACAGATTTTTCAATAATATTCGTATTTTTATTAGTTAGTAATCCCATATGTCAGCCTCCGTAGCCTAGTTGGTAGTGACCCTGCCTACGAAGCTAGAGGTTCCGGGTTCGAATCCCGGCGAGGGCATTATTTGTGTATTTATTTATCACAAATATTTGTTCCTTGGTCATGGTTGTCTATGTATTTAAGTATCTATATGTATCTATCTATTATATATATCGTCGCCTAGTACCCACATCACAAGCCTTAATTGAGCTTACCGTGGGACTAGGTTGATTTGTGTAAGATGTCCCAAGATATTTATTTATTTATATGTGAATTTTGAAGTTTTATTAAAGCTTACAGACACGTTTACTTTGTGATCAACAAAATCTTACTGGCATAGGCTAGCAGCATAGAAATACGAACTGCTGTGTCGCCGGCATAGAAGTAGGGTCCTCGTCACACGTAGGTGTTACAGGCATAAGAGCTCTATGAAATAATTTCAATAAACATAGTATTAGCACTAAATGAAACAGCACCGGAAACAAAAGTGAAAAGTTGATTGCAGAATTTGTTTTTTATAGTAGCATAATTATTTTGAATGTGTTAATTATTTTGAACAACTGTTTTCTAACAAAATATAATCCAATTTTAAAGTGTAATTTAACTTTCACTTATTTCAAAATACACCAGGCTACTCCAAACACTCAGTGATTTCCATTGCTAATAGCATAATCCAGGACCATAAAATAAATCGAGATACACGCAATACTCTATATTCAAATTGAAGCTGTTTAATTTCACTGCTTTGTGTCAAAACATCTGAGCAAACAACTCTAAAGTTATTATTTTTCATTCTCAGATGGCAGGAACCGGAGGAACATGGCGAGTACGCAAAGTATCGACGCCGCCGCCGGCTCCACCTGCGGAAGAGTCGGGCTCAGCCCCCCGCGCCCTGGTCCTCAGCGACGCCATCGAGGCCGCCCTGCTCTCCACCATCTCAGCTCCGTCCCCTTCTGGGAAGAAAAACAAGAAATCTAAGCATAAAGTTTTGTTTGCCACCGGTATGCACCGCGCTGCATAGACCACATCACACGCTGATCACGCGTTCCTGTAAAACTTAAAAATAAAAAACAAATGAGGGTTCTTGGAACCCTTTAGCTAGGTGGGCATTTCCAGCTTTTTACTAGAAGTATAAACCTTTTATTTGTTGCTTTGAAAAACAAAGTTATTCTGTAACAATTAATACTTATTCTATTAGATGGTGATAAATTGTGTTATGATGTTTGCGGGTTTTCTTTTTATTACTGTTGTATCGCTCGCTAATACGACAAGAACTAAGGCCGTATGCAACAAATTTACTAAAAGTTAACAAATGTTTTCATGTCGAATTAGTGAACTTGAAATATAACAAAGTTATGTAGTGATATGTTTTCTTAATATTTGTATTTTATCCAGAAAACGTACACTGTATTGTGACGTATATTATAATAAAAATGTGACCCAATGTTTTTTTTTTCATACCATACCCAAAACCTATCTCGATGGTTGTGTGACTCAACCTCGTATGTCCAGGGTGTATGACTCAACCTCGTATATGAAATGTATGTATTTTGCACAGAAATATATTTTATGACACAACCTCGTAAGCCATTATACGAGGTTAAGTCACACAGCTAGATTCTGTCAAGTCTCTACCTCCCACCGCGAACAGAGCGGACTCAAGAGCGGCTCAATTTACCGTTCACATAAAACTTCGCCAACGACGCACGTGCCCGTGAAAATTGGAGGGTTAATGAGTTCACTCATTACAATAATGACCCTGCTACTGCGAGCTGAGTGGACTCATAACTTGGTTACTTATACTTACGTTACGTGGTACTATCTTCTTAGTAGTCTGTGGTTACGTTCTTCTGTGCCGAAAAGACCATTAACTGCCACAGACATGCGCAAATATTCATACAAACACGGAGTGGCAGCGAATGTGTTAAAAAGTACATACACCACAGGTGCAGTGTAGGGCTGGACTACACGAAATTTAAGATTCACGGTGGGCACCCAGAGTAGGCTCATTCTCTTGATCCAGTTAAAACAGAAGCGCAGAATTGAACTTCTTAATTAAAAGATTTTGCTCTTGGTGCAATAAATAGTGCTTATGGCAAGCAGGGGTATGTAGGAGGTATACCTAATTGTGTATATGGTCAGGGCAACAACATGGCAGCGTCAGCGTCTGCAGTCTGTGCGGAAAGTGAAGGAGTCTGGTACAAATACAACACAGTGCCTTCACTTTCTGAACAAATTGGGTACCTGTACCTGACTCCTCTATATTAATCTTGACTCAGTCGTCGGCCACTCCTGTATTCTCGTGTGGCTGGCGTAACCGATTTTGTTACGAAATACCCCTAGACCAGACGACGCAAAGGAGCCCTAAGAACAGAATCATACCTACGATTAATTACGATTCGGTATTCTTAGTAGTCTGTGGTATGGAACAAGGAAGTGACTGTCACCGGATACAGTTTAGACGATGATGATGATGGTCAGTGACGAGCACTCATGTTTTATTTGTTACTACAAATAAAACATGGTAGGCATTTGTAAACTAAAAATAATGCTATTTTCCAACATGATATTAGTGATTTAAAAAAATGTGACAAAATTTTATTATGCAAAGAATTAAAAAGAAATTGCATTGTACCTTGACAGAATGTATTATTATCCTACATTCATGATTATTATAAATAATAAACATCACTATAAGCGCATCAACGTTATTTAAAAAATATTCTTTAGATGTATTTGCCTTTCGATTATGAAGTTAGACGTATTGCAATAAGAGCTATATTTCACGCACAATTGTACAAAATACTAGAGTAACATTAATCAAATTTTGTGCTTCTGCTGACTGTCATTTGTACACATTCGTGAAATTGTGAAAGAAATTGGGATTTCGATTATTGCTATAATATTAATACATATTATAATCAAATACTGTGCTGTGACCTGACAATTGTATGCTGCAGCAATTAGTTAATTTTGTACTGGTGTATTTACAATTTCTATATATCTATCTACATGCTGTTACACTCGGCAAAATGACTTCGTCTAGAAGAGACTTTGTTTTCAAGCCTTTTAAGGTTACTCAAGTAAAGTGCCGGAGTGATGAGTGTCCCAGACCCCGAAGTGGACATAGAATAGCATGTGACGACGTAAATATCTATTGTTTTGGTGGTTATAATCCCTCGCTCCCGCGAACCAGTATTCAAAGAGAAAACCCGACTTGGACACCGGAGCGTCCACTTTTTAAGGAACTTTGGAGTTATTCCATAGCAACCAGAAGATGGACGGAGCACGATGTTGTAGAGAATATGCCTGAGGAGTTAGCATCTAATGCTATGTGTATGAATGGACGATACTTAATGGTTAGTATGGTAGCATCTAAAAAACTAACCTATATTTTATCGTAAAGTTAACATATGTAACTCAAAAGTCCTGTGTAAGTTCTCCAATAACAATAATTTAAAACACTGTCTTGATGCCAGTAGTGACCTGACTTTACTAGCACCTACATTCTGGTATGTGATAGATTTAACCTAATACATTCATTGTGATTTTATCTAAATGTCATAGTGAACATGTTATCTACTGACAAGGTCTTAATTCTTGCTTGAATGAAAAATGTGTTTGTAGATATTTGGTGGGACCGGTGCACCTTTTGGTAACAAGTGCAGTAACGATTTGATAGCATGGAAGGCCAGTCCAGGTGATGCCAAGCTGCTGTTGTTGGAAGCAACAGGTTCAAAGCCACCAGGGCAATATGGGCAGGCCATACTATGTCATGATGGATATTTCTATACTATTGGTGGTACCAATGGCTTTGCTTACAACAGTGATATTTATAGGTAAATCTTTGTCTTCATTTGTTTGTTTTATAAAAATGAAAGCAATTCTATATTCTGTTATTATTATATTATTAATTGTATGTATTCAGATGGTGTGATATTGCCTGTATAGAGTAATCAAGGCATGTTTTTTTGTCTTATTAATTTTTATTCAATTTGAATATTATTTTTTAGGCTAGATCTCCGAACATTGGTCTGGGAGACAGTTTTTGTAGGGACAGGAGAAGAAGGAGAGCCAATGGGAAGGTACAGACATGAAGTTGCTAGAGTTGACAACAAATTATACATAATAGGAGGAGGGACAGGTGAATGGGCCTTCGAATTAATGGAGATACCAGTGTTTGATCTAGAAACCAGAACTTGGTCCATGTTAACACCAAAAGCAGATGATACTAAAGGAGATACCATCGTCCCTTTACCACGAAAATGCCACAGCGCCGTCCAGATAGACACACCAACTGGAGTTCAAGTTTTTGTAGCAGGAGGATCTGACGGGAATTCTGTGTTTGAGGACATTTGGAGGCTTAATATGTCGGAAATGCAATGGTACAAAATGCATAAGACTGTATTACCACACCCACTTTATTTTCATTCATCTACAGTTACATCACAGGGTTGCATGTATGTATTTGGAGGCATAGAGCCTAAAGAAGATGCCACTAGTAGAAATAATATTTTGTATAAAGTTTGGCTTTGTATACCAAAATTGAGTGAGATTTGCTGGGAGGCTATGTTACATTTATATCCAACTCTAGATCATATGCCTCGGGGAAGGCTGTTGGACATGGGAATACCTGTGCACCTAGTGGACAGATTATGCCCTTAGTATTTTTTTGTTTTGCAGCATTTAACTGGACCTTTTCATTTGATAATTAACTGTTTTTGTGACGATGAGGAAATTTACGGCGTTTTACATTCGTCGTCAGTTTTATAATGATTGATAAACGGTCCATTTAAGTTACTAGTACAAGTTAAAATTATGAAAGCGCTCAATTAACATCTTTTAGTGCTAGGAGACTTGTGTCTGTGGTGGTACTAGTTTGGCACTGAATTAAATAATATAGCATTTAATAAGTTAGTTATTATTAACATATTCATTATATTGTTATGATATTTTCTTGGTGCATAAAATGCGAATGAATTAGCTTTACATTTTATTGTCTTCAATCTGTTGAAATATTGTTTTAATTTTAATGTGGCCATGGTGTGTATGGCTTAACTGTGTGTTGTACTGAAAAGGTACGAATGTAATATTTGCAATGTGCGATTAAACATTTTCTCTTACAAAGACCCGTAAAATACTGCCACCAATTCAACCGAAATATTAACAACAACCAGTCATTGTGGCAATCTTTGTGGGAGGCCTATGTTCAGCAGTGGACAACAAATCGATTACGTGAGTGTGTGAGGTACATCACCAAGGGCTTTTATACATGTAATAGTAGATTACATGCCAAGGCCGTTTTAGTGGGAAATGGCTCGGATGACGTGTAATTGTTGGCCGAGGCGAAGCCGAGGCCGACAAACATGTGATCCGAGGCTTGCCCATTTAACGGCCGAGGTGTGTATATTACTTCTCAACGGAGCCGGCAGGCGGCAACCTAGTTTAGCGCAGCGGCCGGCAAAGTGCTGTTAAGCGGCCGGAGGGCAGAAAAACTTATTTCATCTCGTTCCTAAATTTCAGTTGTAAACAAAAATAATGGTGAATCATAATTTTCAATTAAGATATCATTTATACTTCCTTTTTATGGAAGGTGCGAACATTGTGCTTATTCAAAATGGGTTTAATTTTCAACGTATGTCATTGAATACTTCTAAATCTATATGTTATTTAACACTTATTTAATCATTTCTTACTAATAAATTGTCCTAAACCATGAAAATAATAAAGTAGTGCTAGATTATAGATATTCCTTTGAACTGTTTGTTTACATTTTTCGCAACTTCTATAAAAAGTAAGCATACCAATGTAAGAGTTCACCAACCGCCAAGAAGAGTACTTGGTGGTAACTACTGGGATTTTTTCCCAACTTGTTATCAGTACAATATTCGGTAGTACACTGTGGTGGTGGCATACTGGGTAAAAGAAATCCCAGGATTTTTTATTCCCAGATGTTCCCACTGGTAATAGGTGGAAAACAAATTCCCAGTTGTTACCACTGGTGTCAGGTGGGTGGTAACAGGTGGGAATAACCTGGTGGGGTTCGAAATGTCCTCCCCCACGTCCTCAGCTTTCGCGGCTGATGATTAGCCAGAGTATCTTGGCCACCTTGTTTTATGGGACAGGGTCGAATTTCTCTGGTAGGTACATGCAATCTCTGATAAGACTGACTGTGAACTGAAATATTTTCATCTCGCTCGTACCGTACCTACTTACTTATGAATTGGTGTGGGCGCGGGCGAGAGGGATAGAAAGAAACTACGCATTGGCTAGTACCCAATGGGTAAACGTAGTGGATATAGCAGATCTCAGGAACGGCGTAGGGTTTGAACCAGTAGTAGATTTTTTTCTCTCTCTTGATAATGTCAGACGATTCGAAAGTGCTTATTAATAAGCTTACTTGAATAAAGAATAGTTTGACTTTTGACAGAGGGCGAAGTGGATAAGCATATGCGTATGGAATGGACGCATTTGGAGGTAATGCCCATAGTCGCCACGCACACTTCAATCCCTTAGTCGACTCTTACGACACCTACGGTAAATGAAAAATGTGTTCTTACTGCCGTCACCACGCGCCGGATAAGACGGAGGCGCGGAAGAGAGCCTAAGCCTACCGTTAGTATCGAAAATCGAAAATTTCAAGCATCCCAGTAAGGCGTCATCACTATCATCAGTGCTTGAAATTTACTATTTTCGAAGTTCGCGATAGCCCTATAGGTATTTCTCTCATTCAAATTACAGAAGAAAAACCACCTTACTTTTAACAGAATAAGGTGTGAATTTTCCCCTCATTTTTTTCAGGCTTTGGACATGTTTTTTCCGTGGACCCTTCATGTGTGAAATAGTGCGAATCACAGCAAGCTAGAAGGCAACTTTGCCTAGTATTAGAAATATTGATGAATGTGTTAATGATAAGGAATTTATGTGTGTTCTCTCTGTCATAATAAAATGTGAGCCTTTTTAGTGAAAGATCCCGCTGTCGTTCGCCGTAAGGATTAATAGACTTAATTAATTTTAAAATATATGCAAATTTCGTCCTTATTGTTACCGACATTGTGGATCATTTGCTAAAAAAGGCTTAGTAATAGTTTTATATAAGTTTATAATTAAATATGAGTTTTAAACTCAAATTACTAGGTTCATTTCTCATTTAAACTTAAGCTGGAGCATTACTGAGCGAATTTGATGATTGTAGGGTCCATCATATTTATTTAATACGCAATGATAATATTCCTGAAATATATCGTGGTACTGAATATGTATTTTTTTCATTCGCAACGACGGCTTACTATATTTACCAAGTGGTGAGTTTTATTCCCTGTTTGAGAGCCTATAGGTACAGTCGCCATCAGATATATGGTAGCGGTCGAGGTCCCCAAATAAATCGAAGCAACGTAAAATTTCAATAAATTCGTTACGTGAGAAAAGGGCAATGATTTGGGAGCGTGTAATTGGTCATAAATTTAGGGGCAGTCACTTTTCAATAAATTCGTAACGTACAAGTAGGTAAAGATATCGGAACGAACATGACTTAAAGATATCGAAGCAGCCAGGATGATCATAAAGATCGGAACATTTATAGGAAATACACCTTAAGTCTGCATCACATAGTTTATTTTAATTTGTTACTATGTTGTCACTACTACTACTACTTTAAGTTGTCAATGTCAAAGATGATTTTGACGGCACTGTTGTGGGTGAGTAAATGAGTTTCCTAGATATAAATAATTTTAAAATAAAAATAAAACCGCCTTCAAAAATTCGCCCGAACTAAAAACTAAAAAATAATTTTAGTTCCTACTTCTTAGGATTTCCTACCCAAACCTTTTACCCTATTCATTGAAATAAAATATTATGGCTAGGTATCCTACAGATTTCTTAGAAGTCGGTGCCAAGCCAAATACGTTCATGTATGTATTAAATAGAGCTTTGTAACTTACTGTCACTCCGATTATGTTTTTATCAACAGAATGATCTACCTCAGTCATTTTGATGAAAGCATAACCGGAGTGACAGTAAGTTACAAAGCTCTATCAAATACAGTCATAGGTATTATACTCGCGAAGTGAACATATTTGGCTTGGCACCGACTTCTAAGAAATCTGTAGGATACCTAGCCATAATATTTTATTTCAATGAATAGGGTAAAAGGTTTGGGTAGGAAATCCTAAGAAGTAGGAACTAAAATTATTTTTTAGTTTTTAGTTCGGGCGAATTTTTGAAGGCGGTTTTATTTTTATTTTAAAATTATTTATTTTTTGCTTTTTAGTAGTGTAAAATCGTTATTTAGTATGCTCTAAATACTTATAATTAGAATGTACTGCACTGTAATAGGCCTGAAAACCTGAATTGGATAACTTAAATATTCAAAGAATTATCCCATTATCAAGGAGATATACATGTATCATCAGCAGGTATGAATAATTTCAAAGATTATAGGTAACAGCCTTAGCATGCCTATATTATTTAAAGAGTCACTAACCGCTAACCAACATGTCATAACTACTAAGCAAACACTTGAATAGATCTCGAAAATGTATGACAGTTGTTATATTCCAAGAATTATCCTCAAACTCCTAATCGTTAAGGAGTTATACCTTTCGTCATCAGCTCACCAACATGAGACTATGACCACCTAAAGGCAAATACTCAAATAGCTTCCAAAATACATGAACTATGTTATATTTAAAGAATTATCCCCCAACTCCTAATCTCTAAGGAGTTGTACCTTCCATCATCAGCTCACCGACATGAAAGGATGACCACCTAAACGCAAATACTCGAATAGCTTCCAAAATACATGATATAGGCTATATTTAAAGAATTGTCCCCCAACTCCTAATCTCTAAGGAGTTGTACCTTTCATCATCAGCTCACCAACATGAAAGGATGACTACCTAAAGGCAAATACTCAAATAGCTCCCAAAATACACGACATATGATATACTTAAAGAATTATCCCCCAACTCCTAATTGCTAAGGAGTTGTACCTTCCATCATCAGATCACCAACTTAAAACGTTCATGACTAGACGCAAATACTTGATTAGTTTTCGAAAATAAATGAAAAATGTCATGTGTGCCTACAACATTTGAAGAGTTCCCTCGATTTCTCCAGGATCCCATCATCAGATCTGAATTCGGTGACAATGGGACCAACTAGAAGGTATACACTTTCAAACAAAAAAAGAATTTTTCAAATCGGTCCACGCATCTTTGAGTAATCGGGGAACATACATAAAAAAAAAAAGATTTCGACGAATTGTAAACCTCCTCCTTTTTGAAGTCGGTTAAAAAGAGAAGTTTTCAAGCATCATTATCGAAAAATACATAAATTCAATTTTGATTTTTTATTGATGTAATCATATTAATATGGGATAAGTAAATAAAATGGTAAAGCTAGGAAATGTTCATTTGAACGAAAGTAAAAGAGTATAAAGGGTGAACAGAATACCTAAAAGTCATTTGCGGAGCCTATTTTACCACGGTGACAAGTTCGAGAATTATAAATTGACTGTTTCTCCCATTGCAGGCGTCCATGGGCTACGGTTACCACTTATCATTAGACGGGCCGTGTGGTCGTTTGTGTTTCAAATATATTGCAAGAACTTTTAGCAACAATAAATACCGTCTTTTAAGCGAAGCAAAATTATATATTATCACAAAAATACGACAATTCCAGCGAAATTCCAACATAGGTCGAACCTCATATCAAGAATTTACGAAAATCGTTCTAAACCTTGTGACAATTGTAACGACTTTTCGAAAGTAAAATAGTAAATTACAATACAAGTGCGAAAAAAATTAAGTGGAGTGGAACGAGTGGAGATAAATTAAAGCACGACCGAAGAGAGTGCTTTTAATCTACACGAGCTACGAATTTCCTTTTCGCACGTGTATTCTTAGTGATAATTAATTATTATGTTGGTGGCAAACAAGCTCACGGACCGTTCGATAGTAAGCGGTAGACGTAGCCTGCGGAGGCTTGACATCAGTAACAGTGATATTATACATATATGATATTATATGTATATGTTTATGCTATTGTTGCTTTACTAAAATACCGGGTGGCTCATTAAAATCAGTCAGTATGGGAATGTCTGAAACTATCGGATATACGAAAATATATTCTTAGGAACCATGTCATCGATTTTAATAAACAGAATAACTGCATTAATATATTTGAAAAAAAAATCTACCCAGAAGGGGAATCGAATCCGGTTGTTTTGAAAAAATAAACTTATCTGCACTATTTCTATTTGGATATCCATTGTGTAGGTTTTAAGCAGTAAATAGTAGTATTTGTTTTTAGGAACCATATCCCCTAAGAAGCAAGATGTTTAAAATTAATAAAATACATTGTTTTCACATTTTCAACACGTTTTTTTCTAATGTATAAATGCAGTTTTTTTTATCAAAATCGATGACAGATAATTATGGTCCCTAAAAACAAATACTACTTAGTATGTCTTATAGTTTCAGAATTTCTCTTTCAAAAAATAAGTTTTAAGACAAAATATTATTAAATGACGTACTGACATTTCTATTACTCCCTAGGTAATTTCAATTTTCTATTACTCCCGCTATGCATGCAAGCAATGGCGCGCTTAGACAGCAAGTGTGATAAAAAGGTGACATTAACCGGCCCCCAAGATCGCCTGATTTAACAGCTCCTGATTTTTTTTCTGTGGGGTCATTTAAAAGGATTTGTCTTTTCTAATTGGCCAACGAACCTTTAGCAATTAAAACAAAATACTCGAACCACGATCACTGGAATAACGCCTGAAATGTGTGAAAAAGTGATGAAAAATGCGATGAAAAGGGTTGGCATCTGCGATGCTACTGGAGGTGGATATTTGTCTGATTATTTTCCATGTGTAATTGCCGACCCAAAATAATTTTATTTAACCAGTGATACTTTATATTTTTTGTGTTATGTATAGAATAAAATTTCAAAAATAAAGTGTATATTACTTATTTGGCCATCCTGTATGACTATGAATATATTCTAGATTGACTTATACACTGTTGTGTCAACAGTACTTTCAAATCCCATTGTAATCGCTGTTTAATAATACCTACTTCAATATAATTATTACTCGAACTATTTATTGCGGCACCGCCGAGTACCCGACATCTTCTCACGAAATTTAGCTTTGCTTCTTGTTCTACCTTTGCCAATTTTGGCAATACGTCAAAACAGCAGTTAACTAGGTAACTCATTTTAATGATTTAGGCATAATATCTGTCCAATTTGCGAAAGAGACAGAAGTATATTTGTCACGATGACAAATGTCTACTCTTTTCGAAGAACGTCACAACAAACCACTCTATTCTAAATTCAAATTATTGACAACCTATTCAAGACTTGTGGCTGACCATAAAGAATTTAAAGCGATGTGTATATGACACTAAGGTATATTTTCCATAAATGTTGAGATATTTATGACCACCCTGACTGCTCAGATATTTCTGATTATATCTGTGTTCAGATATTTTTGCCTAATTATACGTTACGAATTCATTGAAAAGTAGTTGCTCCTAAATTTGTGACGAATTACATGCCTCTAATTATTGCCCTTTTCTCACGTAACGAATTTATTGAAATTTTACGTTGCTCCGATTTATTTGGGGACCTCGACCGCTACCATATATCTGATGGCGACTGTACCTATACCAATACCTACTCTCCAAGTTCCAAGGCAATTTTTGAAGGTCGAGTGTTCGAAAAGAATACTTTCGTCGCGTGCCTGCTTTACGGCTACATTTCAAAATTGAATTTTATATAAGATGTGGCCGTATTGTCTATCTAGTGTCTAAATCTAGTTTGAGATATGACCGTATAAAGCAGGCACGTGATGACTTCGCATTTTTAAGTGATTATTGCTAATAATTTTTTGAGCGCCTTCCCAGGGGCCCGTTTTTCAAATGCTTGTAACTTTTAATATAAGTATAGGGTGTCCCAAAAATTACGCAAGATATGAAATCGATGAAAAATACTTATTTCTTGTTTGACTTTCTTATTTCTTGATTTAATCATAAAGTACAAAGAATAGGGTTTAGTATGGTAAAGCATGCTGAGAAAATTACTTCGAAGGCTTTGCTGTAACATAGCACTACTTTCTTAAAATTTTCTATGAAATTTACATAAATATGGGTGAATTTCGTTGCTGCAGTGTGAAATCCCCTTCAAACCATGGGCGATCGAGAGCTTACTGACATAGATCTTTGACTATAAATAACCCCATAAAAAATAAACAATTATGTTAAATCGCAATATTTGGGATTCACTGAAAAGAACGAAAAACGGTCAGAAAATGGGGTGAAAACCGTTTTTCGTCAAGGAGACCAGGGCTGCTGGGCGATTTGCAATTATAATACATAATCCTATTCTGTGTACTTTGTGTGTCAGGAAAAAAAATTGGAATTGATCGAAAAAAGTATGCTTTTTCATTATATTTAAATCTTGCGTTATTTTTGGGTCACCCTATAGAAGGACAGTCCGGTTTTAACACCATTAATTAGTATGGACTTCCGATTTTATTACAAGCTTTTAATAAATATGCCCTAGCTAGTCTGCACGTTTTTATAATTACAAAATCACGGGCTTACAAATCCCGGTATTTTAATAGGCTTGTGTGGAGAGATAGATCCAACACTCGTAAGAGTCCCTTTGGAGAAAAGTGTCTCTGTTGTACGTGTTGTACATCTGCTGCAATAAATATCCGTAAACCGGTCCCAGCAGGTGTATAGAAACTATTGGAAATTGAATGGAAACAATTATGGTGATGAATGTCGGATGGGTCAAAGGAGCTATAGAAAAGAGGTCCGGACAACTGCCATAACAAAGATTTCTCTTTGCTATCGAGGCAGGCGGTGACTTGCCGCCGACTAGACGTAAATGGTGAGGTAAATGGTAAATGTCGTAACAAGAGATAGCCAGGGGCAAAACCGGTGTAGGCGGCTCAGGAGTTCAGGAGTGTAGAGAGGTATACCTACACCGCTTCGTGCGCAGTGGCTTGTGACAGCCAACTCGCGACTTACGCATTACACTTCCACCCCTGGAGCATATAGCTCTGACGACTCCTCTCTGGACGGCCAATTAAGGCAAGCCAGACACAATACAGTTCTCGATCAAGGCGAGGATGTTTCATGGTTTTATCACTTATCGGACCCGTGCTCATCTGTATGCATTCGTTGTCGACATCAAATCGGATCACGGTAGCGGGGTTACTGCGTCAACATTAAAAAATGAAATAATAGATGTTGGATTGTCAGGTCATCAGTTAGATACTTGAAGATATTAAGGTGCGTTCAGACGAAACCAGCATTCGCTATTCTAACCCCCTACTCTACGAAATTCGATCGTTACACAAAACGTGATTCGTTGCTTTCGTAGAGTGGGGGATAGAAAAGCGAATGCTCGTTTGGTCTGAATGCACCTTTAGGTATCTGCGGTCCGGTGTTGTACCTACTGGCGCGTGGCGCTTAGATACAAAATGTAGAGTACCTAGCTACCTATACCTATAGGTCCCAATGGTCAATAGAATCTAAAAAAAGTAAACAAACCTAAAAACTTGCTTTTTTCCATAATCGCGCACTTTTAGAACACAATCTTGATTTTATCACGAAGGAACTTAAAATGTTAAAGTTTGAGTTACATACATATTTATTTAAAATTATTCATATTTATTACATTAGTATTTACGTAAAATTATACAGGGTGCTCGCGAGGAAACCAAAAGATTTTAATGCTGAATTCCTGAGCATATTTAGAGTATTTAATGTTATTTAAAATTTCCTGGATTCGGCTTGGTTCCAGAGATAATTAACCTTTTTTCGAAAAAAGTTTTTCGACGTAACTCGTCATAAAACTTCTTTTTAATTACAATGCTACCATAATGTGTTCTAATATTACCACACCTTTTGCCTGACAATCAAAAAATGAGAATAGACTTGACGAAAAAACCTGTACCTGAAAAAATCATTTAAAAAAATAATTTTAACAAATTGTTGATATGATAAAAAGTATTGGAAATGTTAAAAAGTATTCAAAAAGTCTAAAAAAAACGAAAAAAAAAATTTTTTTTGTGGAATTTGACATTAGGTCTCGTAATATTTTTTGTTTATTTTGATGTCTAGAATACATAGTTAAAATCTTTCGGTTTCCTCGCGAGCACCCTGTACATATAGAGGGCATTTTTCCGAGCGTTTCAACCGCCGTGACTTCGGTGGCAGCCTTATCACACAAATCCCGTGAGAGATACAAGAACTTTTGGATATTATTGGTAGACGTAGTTGACAATGACATGACCAAGATATCCAAAAAATGTATTAGATACCCACAGAAATCGGGTAATAATGTGGCCACCAGAGTCACGGCGGTCGAAACGCTCGGACAAATGCCCATCTGCGAAAGTATTTCACGATATGTGTCAAAGACGTCAAATGCTAAAAGTCAAGTAAGAAAGTCAGCCATATTTGTTAACATTTTTTTAAGATTCTACCGACGATTGATATAGTTACTACACTAGGTACATTTTGCGCATTCCATTTTATATAATTACTTATAACGAACCTCTACTTCGCATATGAATTGAAATAGATGCGCCCTTTAGTATTTTCGTTTTTATGACTAGATACCTACGTGCTCTGTCACCGACCGATATATTTATTAGTTACTATTTATAAGCATCTAAAACGTAGTGTGTGCGTGTTGTGTTAGTTTCATGCGGTTAGTTTTACAAGGAAATGTACATCTGGTGAATTTTGTAACAATCAAGGTTTATTTAAATTCGTTTGAGATTGACGCAGGAATGTAGGTACGAGCCAGCTCACCATCTCGTTCTGTCTACCTATTCCAAACGACTTCTATTCCATATACCATGCCATGGTACACTCACCATCATAAACACGTTTTATACTCCCGTGGGGCATGCACATTGAGTCGCCTGTCAGTTCATACATTTTGTCGCTCGCAACCAATGACATTTAACACGATCGACGCCGGTGACACAGCGTCTGTGATCAAAAAATTCTGACTCCTATGCCAGTGACACACATACGTGATAAAAATTATGCCACTAGCATAAATCAAGTTCTTACTCCTAAATACGAACATTTTTGACACAAGTGTTGTGTCGCCGGCATAGGAGTACAATCATTTCGATTAAGTACACATGCGTGTCACTGGCATAGGAGTTCTAATAAGAAAATTTCGATCGGTGTAGGATTTAGTGAAACAGTACCGGGGGCGAACGTGTTTAATAGGTAGACACCCTGTGCGGAACAAGAATATCAAAAAACATGGCGCAATATGACATTAGCCCCTTATGTTCGGTTGATGATAATATCGCTAACTTTTTATTTACTTTAAGAAACAAGTTTCACAGAAACTGGAGCTCAATTCTCTAATCACTAAGTGCCAAATCCGCAATTTGAAGTCTTATTTAAGTAAAAACTTCACACCTATGACTCTATCCTAAACATGATTAGACGTTTTCTGGCAATTCTTGTCGGTTTACGTCTAAAACGAACAGAGAATGATTGGAGCCGCTTTATTGACGACTAAAATAATTATTATGTAAGTATTGAAGGAAATCAAACCGTGAAAACTGTTTTCTGGGACTTTGGATTTATGTCACTGTGTGTTTTAAGATGGTAATGGTACCCACCATCACCTTCATTTTATACTAACAAAATAAATTATCTTGAACCTTGAAAATACGATGAATACTCGTAAAATCGTTTATCTTATGCATAAAACTAACCAAAAGAAATATATTTAATATTTTTTCCTGGTTTTGTCATTGTTGTTTTTAGAGTTTTTCGCAGCACATTTTGTCATCGTCGTTGACTGCCTGCTTGCGGCTCAAACAAGACTAAGCAGGCTAATAGCCGCCTAATCGTACAATGCGGCTCTTTCATCGTGCCATATTTTCCGGCGGACTATGTATTCCGTTATTGTTGTATATTTATGCTCGCACCACACCCCATACATATTAATGCACTCGACTGTAGTAGATAGTTATATTTTTTCTGCCGAATTCGATATAAGTCCTATAGTAAAAGTTGATCTCAATCACGTGTAGATCCAGAAAATATAATTTTGTATCATGTAAGAGATTTCACTCTGTATAAGGGGTTCCTAGTTTTCAAAAATCATTTTGTAAGTATCACTCTTATCACGTAGGTACCTACTGTATCATACACCATAGTTTGCTACGTCCTACACTCGTAGTCAATCCTATGTTCTCCTGTAGATAGTAGTAGGAAAGCCACTATGACTACACCCGTCTAGCGAGTTCCCGCTTATAAGTAAATGTGATATCCATTGAAATGTTTGCTTATCACATTTTTATAAGTTTCTACAAATTTTTAACATTCGTAAGACGCAACCGCTACAACGGCAACAAGTGATCTCGGGCGTGCGTCCCGGCGGCATCCGCGCCGATCCACCGCAGTGGCGGGAAGTCTCGCGGACGGGACACGCGGCACGCGGCGCTCCGGATCCGCGATCACCGACACGATAACACGGCGAAAGTTTTACGATAAAAAAACATTCAAAGTTCTAGTTCAGTGTCGTTTGAAAGTGAGTGAAATTATGGGTTAAAGCAAAGTTCAAGTTGACGGTATGGCAGAAGTAGTGACAGAATTTTCTGAAGCGACAACCGCAGCGCCGGGGCATCGGTCTCCTACCCCTGAGCTGTATGCAGCTTACACAACTTTAGAGATACTAGTGGCTTTAGTAGCGATCATCGGGAACGCTATGGTGATACATGTGTTTAGAAGGGACAGGAGATTGAGGCGTCGCACGAACTATTACATAGTTTCGTTGGCTGTGGCGGATCTGTTGGTCGGGCTGTTGGGGATTCCTTTTGCGATACTAGCATCCGTGGGGCTGCCTCGGAACTTACACGCATGTCTCTTCACGGTGTCCCTGCTAGTGATGTTGTGTACCATCAGCATCTTCTGCCTGGTAGCAGTGTCCGTGGACCGCTACTGGGCCATCCTCCATCCGATGTGCTACTCGCGAAATGTGCGCACAAAAACAGCCATAAGTGAGTATTTAGAATACTTATCTTGGTTTATCTTTGTTTTCGAAATTAAGTATCTTTTAACTAGTTGATGACGTGTTATCGGTAACCGTAATTTCAGGTTCGTGCGTCAGTTGTTTTGCCATTGTTGATGACGTCTTATTAAAATAACGACACTAATGAATTTATAAGTAAGTAAGTACGAGGGGTAATTGAATACCTTTAGATACCTACAGTAAAAAAACCGTTTTCAGGTGGGACTTAAGAAAAAAGCGTAATTAACAGAAACGAACTTTTGTGACTCCAACGTTACCCTTCGGCGCAAAATGTATAAAACGCAAAATCGCAGGTGTCCACTGGATCATGGTAGTTGCTTACCTTTATGCCTGTCTCCTCATTTGCCTCGTATAATTTTATAAATGAATAGACAGCGAGATGTATAATCGTAGAGTATGGTCAACAGAAGCATTTATAAGCGTCATTATCAGACATGTGAGTGGACAAACTTCTGTAGGCTACGGTAGCTGTAGACAGTCCTAGAGTACGTTGATAATTGACGTTTTTAAAACAAGCTATCACACTTAGGTATGCTTAGAGGGCAGACCATCAGTCTATAATTATGTCGTAGCGTCCAAAGCGTTCAAAAATATCTGGACACGCCTTTATTGCCATAGCAATAGCGTGTTTAGATATTTTTTACGATATATCTGATAGCGACTGTACAGCTATAGGTCAAACTATCAGTCAAAAAATTGCATTCCCTATTTGTTAACGTATTAAATTATAAAACGAGTATCCACTCTCGCAGTCCACCGTTCATTACAAACAAATAGTTTTTTTATTACTAACGAATAACAGATTGCCATTAGAATACAATGGTGTCCAATCCTATATAGATAATTTTATTATTCAGAGATTGGTAATAAAAGTAACCTATTTGTTTAAATCGAATGTTAAAATATTTAAATGTACGCCATATACGGTCATGAATTCGAAATCAGATGTCCCTTGACACTGCATAATGGCATTTATTGAAAGAGAGATTGAGCCGAAACATTAAGGCACCTTAGCCTATTTTTATCGATCACACAGGAATTGTACCTACCTATATACCTTATCTACCTACCTTATCTACATTACCTAGATACCTATTGTCAGCCTCCGTAGCCTAGTTGGTAGTGACCCTGCCTACGAAGCTGGAGGTTCCGAGGTCAAATCCCGGCGAGAGCATTATTTGTGTATTTATTTATCACAAATAAATATTTGTTCCTTGGTCGTAGCAATGTACAAGTAGCAGAACATTCTCAAAATTGTGGGAATATTCCTACTCGGAAATTTCCGGGAATTTTCATGAGAATTTAAGAGTAAGTTCTCATTGAGAATGTTTCCATGAGAACTTATAAAAATGGCTTGATTAGATTAGGTATTTGTTAAATTGAGAGAGAGAAAGAGAACATTCTGTATGCAAGTTTCGCAACTTATGAAACTTCTCCTCGGTACAATGCAACTTGGTCGTGGCTATCTATGTATTTCAATATCTAGTTATATGTATCTATCTAATCCATATATCGTCGCACATCACAAGCCTTAATTGGACTTACCGTGGGACTAGATCGATTTGTGTACTCGTAAGATGTCCCAAGATATTTATCTATTTTTAGTTAGGTAAGCTTTGTGCTGATATTTTCTAACATTGGAAAACATAAATAGTTAAAATTCGTAGAAATTCATTTTCATTATTTATAAGTTCATAATAATTTTGCTGTACACTATGTGTACACTCGTCATCAGGATGCTTAGCCAAGTTGCCAATCATAACGCTTAGTAGCGTATCGTAGTTTTCCCTCTCTGTCACTCTTTCATATTAGTGTGACAAAGACAGTTAGCTGCCTTTCGTTTACGATTGACGATTAAGCGTTAGCGATTTACATACACACAGGTATATTGTAGCGTCTGGAGTGCTCCAAAATATCTGAACACGCATCTATCGTTATGGCAATAAAGGCGTGTTCAGATATTTTTGAACTCTCCGGAGGCAACGATATATCTGATGGCGACGATACACGATATGTTAATGTTTGTGCTATGTAGTAGTTAGTCCTTTTGTTTAACACTTAAGGGATTTATTACGGAGGTACCTATCTAATCTTACTTACTAAAAGTTATTGCTTAGATCGCGAAATTAAGAATTACTGAAGGCACTGAAGTATTTAGGGTTAGGTTAAATTGAGAAGGAAAACCTTTAATATAATTCTAATACCTATTTGTTTCTGATGTGCTTAAAACTCATCTGAAGCTTGCTTCGATTGCATAATCGTATTTATAGGTCGAACATAATTACGTTAATTAAAATTAACTAAAACATCACCCTTTTATTTAAAAAAAAAACACTGTATGGTTAACGACATGGTTAGCGACTTTCTAAATATGTACTTACTTAAAATGTTACAAATGTAAATTATGTCGTTTCTATATTTTAAGGTATCCTCTAGTTTGACCATCTGGCCTCCTATGCATTATAAATGTACTTAAATAAATAGGGTTTAAAATATCAATTAACTCTATTTGTAGGCTTACAGAATAAAAGATTGATTGATATTTTTAAAACAAGCTATCACACTTAGTGATGTATAAGAGGGCAGAATATGTGTCTATTTGTGTGTATCAGTTTGATATACATCTGTACTGTACTTATCATACTTGTACAGTAGCCATCAGGTATACATATACGTATATCGTAGGAGCTGCCACAGTGCTAAAAAATAATAGAAGCCTGGATGCTTACGCCAAGTTTCCAATTTCCAATCCCTAACGCTTAGTAGCGTATCGTATAGTTTTCCCTCTCTGTCACTCTTTCATATTATTGCGACAAAGGCAGTTAGCTGCCTTTCGTTTAGGATTTACGATTAAGCGTTAGCGATTGGCAACTGGTCTAAGCACCCTGGTCATATATTTGTGAGCACTCTGGCCGCTCCGATAAATCTGATGGCTACTTATATCGTACGCATGCACATAATAGCATCAGACACAAACACGACATAAAATTACACAATAGAGCAACTAAGGCGGGTCACCTAAGGATGTATCGTCCTTGCCGCGCTGCCACCGCAGGCGAATTGATTAAATCTAATCGGCGCTGGTCACTGACGTGTCACGTACACCAATCCGTCTTGAAATAGATTAAGAT
Source organism: Thaumatotibia leucotreta (assembly GCA_025490895.1). NCBI lineage: Eukaryota > Metazoa > Arthropoda > Insecta > Lepidoptera > Tortricidae > Thaumatotibia > Thaumatotibia leucotreta. The sequence goes on along the minus strand of JALPQI010008006.1, from coordinate 15,740 downwards.
TACAAGGGCTTTGACCACTAACTAACTTAAATTTGCTGTGGAGTGACGTAGTGACCACGGAGCTATGAACAATCTAGAACGCACCCCGCCTGGAGGCGGCATTACGGCCAGTGGCTTGGGGACTTAGTGGATCGCAACCAAACTTGGCCCTCGCTTTAGAACAAGATAATGCACAAATCACATACCGCAACAAACGAAAAACTCACAAGCGAAAATGATCACATCCTCTCAGACCTCGCGGAACTGAAAAAGCAAATGTCGGACATGATGCATTTATTAAGCACTAACAATAAAGCGCAGACGGAGAGGATGAATCTACTCTGTGATAATGTAAGTGATATAAAAAATCAAGTCACTGACATACGTAACAACATAGACAGTGTAATTATTGAGCAGGAATAACATGAAAGACCAGTTAAACAGCCTACAGACATCCATGAACGTTACTGAATCAAGACTTGAACTTTTAGAAACAGATTTTAACGGACTAAAAACTTCTCAGCAAATAGTGCCATCTGATCCTCACATTTCTTATGAAAACCTGATTGTGGAATGCCGGGGAACGCAATTTACGAGCAAAAAAATATAGTCATAGTAGGTATTCCGGAACCTGACCTTACTTTGTCAGAAAATGCAGAACACGATTATAATGAAATAGTCAAAGTTACCAAATCGATCTTTTAGTGACTGTCCTGAACCTAAGCAGTGTTTTTCGCCTAGGAAAAACCGCAGGGAAACAAACCGCGCCCTATAAAAGTGTGTTTTGTGTTAGAGGATACAGTCACCATATATTCTGAGGAAACAAGAGCAAAGTGAAGCTAAATAATATTAAAATATACTCAGACCAAACTCCGCAACAACGTAAAGTACTTGAAAACCTGCAAAAAGAACTGCAGCGACGTATTTCAAATGGTGAGACAAATCTAAGAATCGGTTATGTTAAGGGAGCCCCACGAATTCTTGAGTCACAGTCAAAAAAATCCAATTCGACCGTCCAGATGACAGCAGCAGAGAAATACTGATTCCGTCGGGCGGTCGTATTTCGCACCAAATAGCTACCTCTTACACTGAAATAAAATCGAATAAAAAGGCTCTGAAATGTTTCTATGCAAATGTTCGAAGCATAGTCAAGCCCGGTAAATTTGATGAGTTTGAAATGCATATTAGACTCTTTTGGAACTGCCATTCATATAATTGCACTCACAGAGGACATGGATAAAGGATGAAGCTGAAGCCAAGAGGACTACATCTTGCAGGTTACTCGCATTATTACAACTACAGACACTCTGGCAGAGGTGGAGGAGTTTCAATTTATGTACAGAACACATTAAAACATAATTTGATTGAGGGAATGCTGCATTAATGAAAACCACTTTGTCTGGATTCATATAGAAAAATTTTCCTTAGATATCGGCACGGTATATAAACCAGAACGAACAAACTCAGAATCTTTTCTCGAGGAATACTCTCGTCAGCTTAGATCTAGAAAACGTGTCTTAATATTTGGCGACTTCAACTATGACATTTTACATCAAAAAAGTGCGGCTAAAGATTACAAGCAAACTCTAAAGGAAAATGATATCACAATTTTAAATAAAATAGATCAAGAACACAGTACAAGACAGACGCCTACGACGAACACAATTCTGGATCATGTATGCACAAATCTAAAACAAAACGACTTTCACTTGTCACTAATAGATTCATCAATGGCCGACCACAAACAAATTTACCTTGAGATTACACAATACCAGCCCCCTGCAAAGAAAGTTGTAGAGTATAAAGCACTAAATTACGAAAAACTTTACAAAAATATTGAAGAAAACATAGACAATGAGAACTGCGTTTATGACACCTTCGAGACAAAATTACTGAAATGCTTACAAAAAAGTAGAATTACAAAACTTAAGACTTTGAACCCGCCAAGACAGGAGTGGATAAATAAAGATATCATAAGTTCAATAGACAACAGGAATAAACTATGGCAGGAATACAAAAGAAACAATACGGAGGAAAATCTAAAGAAAGTACAGGAAGAGAGAAAAATAGTATCAGAAAACATACAAACAGCAAAAAACATTTACTATCACAAGTCGTTCAAAGAATGTACAGATAAACCATTGAAGATGTGGAACCTGATTGGCAATCTCTCTAACAACAAAATAAAAGATAACGTAAATCCAGGCCTACTAGACGTGAACTCAAGAATTGTTAAGGACCCAAAGGACATCTGCGAAGAATTTAATCTTTATTTTTCTACAATTGGCATATATTTAGCTAATCAAATCCCACCTGTGCAGGCACACTTCTGCGATGCTGGCAATGGCGATAAACTTAGATACCTAAAACCCACTACTGAAGACGAAATTCAAAAAATAATACACAATCTAAAAACGAATACTAGCTCTGGTTTAGATGAAATTACTGCAAAATCTATAAAATGTATTTCGCCAATAATAATCCCTGAACTAACACGGTGTATAAATAAAAACTTGGAAAACGGTACCTTCCCTGACAGTTTAAAAATGGCAAAAGTTACTCCAATCTATAAATCAGGTAAAAAGTCAGAACCGGGAAATTATCGACCTGTCTCTGTACTTTCAACCGTGTCAAAAATATACGAAAAAGTTATTTACCAACGTCTCGATAAATTTTTAGAAGATAAAAATTTTATATCGCAGAAACAATACGGTTTCCGACCAAAATCGAATACCTTATCTGCCACAATAGACCTTGTCACTAAAATTAAAATTAAGATAGATCAAAAGCAAATTGTTCTTGGAATATTCATAGACCTCAGAAAGGCGTTTGATACAGTGAGCCATGATATATTATTAAAAAAGTTAAACAATGCAGGAATCGTAGACAGAGCGTATGACATTCTTAAAAGCTACCTTGAAAATCGTCATCAAGTTGTAAAAATAGGCATGGACAAGAGCGACCCCAGATCCGTCAACTGTGGTGTCCCACAAGGCTCGATTCTGGGCCCGCTTTTGTTCTTGATTTATATAAACAATATCCAAGACATCGGACTGAAAGGTGACCTGACACTATATGCCGACGATACAAGTATCTTCTACAGTGCACCAAGTATTAAAGAAATCATGATAGAGGTACAAAACGATTTGAATATTTTAAATGAATGGTTTCAATCTAATCTACTTACCATAAACATCTCCAAAACAAACTTTGTAATTTTTTCTGCGAATAACAAAAAAATTAACGATTTTTCTCCACCAACAATAGATGGGCAAGTTATTAACCGCAAACCATATGAAAAATATCTGGGTCTGATCCTGGATTCTCAACTGACGTGGAAACCCCATATAGAAAAAACTAAAGCTAAACTTGCGTCTCTGACGGGGGCCCTCCGTAATATTGCACGATGTTTACCGCGTAAAGTTAAATTCCTGATCTACAACTCTCTAGCCAAGCCACATATTGACTATTTAATTGAAGTGTGGGGCACCACCGCTAAAACTAATTTAAATAAAATTCAAATAGCTCAAAACAAACTAATTAAAACCTTATTTCACTATAATTACCTCACATCTACCGAAAAAATTTATACTGAAACTAAAATAATGAATGTCACCCAAACATATATTTACCTCACTTGTCTACTAATACGAAAAAATTTAGAAAAAAGAATACATACACAAATATCGTTCGCAAAAAAAAATCAGTTTCAAAGGATAAAACTCCGAAATGCAAATAATCTAGTTTTATTTCAACATAGGACCAGCTACGGAAAGAGAAGTCTAGTCTATGAAGGGGCTCAAATATATAATAAGTTACCAAGGGACATTCGAGAATTAGAATCCATGAATCGTTTTAAAAAATATCTTAAGTACTACGTAGTAAATAACATAAAAATTGTTAAATGATTCATCTTATTAACATTATAAACTTTATGCCAAATATAATACATCTAAAGGAATAAACTTATAGCTACCATATAATTATATTAAATTATCACTATGCTACCTTATTAAGTAATTAATTGTAATTATTTTTGGAAGCATGTAATATATTAATTATTAGGCCCTTTACACCTGATAAAACAAAAATGAAAAAAAAAAAAATCTTAGTAATAAATATAACATTTAAACTACCTAAGTAAAAATAAAATAAACCCAGTCATAAAAAAAAAATATTATAATGCAAAGGTACTATAAGCAGTAAATTTTACTACAACACAAATAATAAATTAATATATTATACATAACTATTATCAATAGTAAACAAAGTATATAAAAAAAACTTGATTTCTAAACGTAAACAAAGCATGTTAGATTTATAATATATACTGCTGGCCCTTTACAACTAAAAAAAAAAAAAAAACTTAAACACAAAATAAAAACTTTAAATTTTACTACAACACAAATAATAAAACAATATACGTAAATATGTTAGCTTGTTCAATTTACGATCGTTCTAAGTAATATTAAGGAAAGCATGTTAGATTGTATATATTTTACTGTTGGCCCTTTACACCTCAAAAAAAAAAAAAAACTTTATATTATACATATTAAAATACAATAAGTTACTAAATAATACCTAACAAAATAAAATAAAAAATACCTAACCGTAAATATACTAATAATACCAATATTGTTACATTAATTAATACTACTACAAAAAAAAAAACATGCACGCGAAATATAATAATATAGAAGTAAAAGTGTAAATCAACCTCTTATACTATGTAAACATATTAATTTATAACAAGTTTAAGTACGCTCACTCCGCCTGCCAATGCCGCATCCAGCAAAATTGTATTATACGTTAATGTACACCTGCACCTTATCGCCGAGCGCTTGGGGTGGAGGCGTTTGCACAGCAACAAAACTAGTTCGCATGTCGTTTTTTCAAATTACCTACATATTATGTACATTTATTTTCTACTTAGCAATAAATTGTTATTTAAGGAATAACTTAATTAAGCACTGTGCGTGGAACTGGAACTAAGTTATGTATTAATATTCTCATGTAAGTGAATTTGTAATTCTTATGGGAATAAAGAATCTTTAACCTCAAATTTCTAGTATTGTGGATACTAAGGGAAAGGGACTATATACAATATAATAGATAGGTATATCCTCGGTTGTAATATGAATTAATGTAACCGCTAAAATGACGAAATTGAGTTAAGAATATAGTTTGTTGCATATTTCCTGCTCTATCGAATGGTGTATTAGTACATTGTGTTGTGTACTTAGGGCGGTAAACAAGAAATTACGAACGAGTGTGAATTCAAGCCCGAGCCGAAGGTAAGGGCTTAATTCTAGCACGAGTTCGTAATTCTTGTACCGCCCGTGGCACACACAATGTTTTTCATCACACCTGTGATGCAAAAAAGTAAATAAAACAATATATTTTCACAAAACTACTCTAAAATGGTCTAAATCAGGGATGACTTAATTTCATCATTTTCATAAAGGAAATCTCGGTGCGGCGCGCGGCGTGCGCCGGACCCCGCTAGTGCGACGTAATGTTGTATGAAAATCCTTAACGGCATACTAGGACGTAATGACGCACCTACGGCCCGCATCACCGCAGCGTATTGGCGCACTTACGGAACAGGTGTGATGAAAATAAAATAGTGATATCCAGAAAAATGTCGAGTACGTTATTAACAAAAATTTTGCCCTTTTATTAAGTTTTAACTTTTTTTTATGTATTGTATCTATTCACCCCAATGCTGAAAGCGCTATCTGTTGTATGGCTCAAATGCCATAAATGAAATTCACTTTTTATGATTTTCATTAAATTCTTAATGTATATCTATATTTTTTTAATATTTAGCGTAAGCACCAGTGATTTCCAAAACTATTTATATCTGTGGTCGCAGTAAGTAACTAATTATCAAATATACTCACAAATATAAAAAATAGGTTCAATTCGTTTTTGGGCTCTCCTGAAAAATCTGCATCTATGGTTACATCATCAGCCTATGATAGTCCACTGCTGGACGTAGGCCTCTTCTATTAACTATGCGTATAGACGCATTAGAAGGTAAATGACGATGCTGCTGATATCGTGAATCTTCTATCAAATAATGGTCAGTGACAGTTCAATCCCTTAGTCGACTCTTACGACACCCGCAGGGGGAGTTGGGGTGGTGACAAATGTATTCTTACTTACTGTCTTTTTCTACTGATAAGCTGGTTAGACAGCGAGAGAGTTATCTCTCTCGCTGTCTAACCAGCAATAACACAGTAGTTTCAGTATCAGTCCGCGCGAAATCTAGCCGAGTAAATTTGACATCCCTCGTCGATCGTCGAGTAATATTTTCTTAGCCTGCCATAGAAAATATGAATTTCTTGCCATTCACTCCTTCACACGATGATGTCCCCGACAGTAAGTAGGAAACGCAAATAAGTCACTTGTGTGTGACAGGTGTCAAAATCAAATCAATTATGCCTATTCCTTAATTTGATCTGAACGCTTACGGTTGGAGATAACAATAGTTATTTGTGTTACAAGGGATCGAAATGATTTTTGGCGTATATTGATTCCGAAGGAAGCGATGGATTCTAAAGTAGAATGCTGAGTGTAGATAGTGAGGGATTCAAGGGTTAACGCCCATGGTAAAAATATTTTTTTTTATTCCGTGGCACAAAGTGGTATGTGCAACGGAATAAAAAAAATTACAATGGGCGTCACACCACCTATCAGAAAAATAAAAGATATATCACAAATTTAATATTTATGCAAAGAATCTATTCTGAAGAAATCTTTATCAATAGTGACGGTACTGTTTATTTCCATATCTCACTGTAAATTTTTAGGCTGGCAATAGAAAGTCCTTGAACAGAAAAGTGCTACTTTGATCCCTCCCAGCAGGGAAGAAAATGCCCGTACCTATTCGAATAGGTGTTGTGAAATAGTACATTACTATAGAGGACGGGAAACGAAGGGTTACAGGCCAAGTAGATATATCTGGCCGAAGGAACTGAGGCCAGATAGGGATACGCGGCCTGTAACCCTGTTTCTCGCCGAGATTTGTATAGTGCTTTTCACAAACTTGCCATGAAATAAAACGAACAGATTTCGCCGAACCATACTATTTCATTTGTAAATAATACAATAGTACAGTATCGTAAACATTAAAAAAAAATTCGCGCCTAATTTTTTTTTAATCTGTTTGAGGTATCCTTTTACCTGGTGGTATAGACATGACTTCTAAGGTTATCTTTTTTTTCTGTGGCTGAATATCAAGACCTAGTATCACAATTTGACGTTTCAAAACAAAAGACACTTTGTTTGCAGTCCTAGGTGTGAAATAAATACATGAAATCTCTTTACATATCATCTTAGCACATGACACCGGATACATAGGATTTCCGGGTTTAATTTAAAGTAAGTAACATCAACATTCCGTAGCAAGTTTGTGAAAAGTTGCATTAATGCCTTGTAAGTATAGGTATGTAAGTCACATAATATTACATATAATGTAGGACACAAAAATCGTATGTGTGAGCATATGGAGTAACAATACTTCGCAATTGTCTCGGATAAGGACATCGTTTATAGGGTGATAAAGTTGCCATAAAACTATATTGTTTTTATGAAGACCTACCGGAAGCGGCGAAGATTTGCAAAATGATTCATATCATAAGCAATTTTTTTATGGCTTTCAATATCGAAATAGGTTAGGGTATCCAAAGCTGGCTATACCATAGCATAAAGACAGGCCTGGGTATAATTATGCGGTTCGATTTACTCGAGAGTGAATGTAGTCGTAAATGTTTACAAAAGTTGACGGGTGATATTTTTGTGTATAGGTGCCTTACATATTTCAATAAATTTAAAAAAGTGTAAGCAATCTTGATATTGCAAAGATGTAGTAATTATTTACATATATTTATTTTATTTTGTATATTATCGCATCAACAACAATCGTATACATATTATTTAATTACTTAATTGACACTTACCTAACTATCAATTAAGGCTCAATGAACTCATAATTAGGAGATTTTTATCGCGTTTTCTTGGTTGGCTCAATAGAGAAAGTTGGTCAGCGTGACCATCTCTAGTACCCTGTTCACTCTTTCTCCACAACCCATATGTCACCTTACTCGTATATGTATAGAAACAATCATTCATAAATGACGTAAAACAAACTGATTAATTTAATTAGGCAGATAATCATGAAACATCTCTTACATTGTTTTTGAGAAACCTAATTAGGATTACATTTAATTAGATACAACTTTTGTACTTACCAAGAGTTGGCGTCTTGAACACACTGTATCGACTATGTAATTTGCTTTGACACTTTATATCCCCCTCACTCGGACTAATTTGCGAGTACCTACGAGCGAGATAAACAGAAACAAATGACGCAAAATTTGAAGCTACTTCACGCGTCCAGTGCATGGTAAGAACACCGGTCCTTAATTTTCCCCATTTCACCCGCAACATGAGATTACACGGGACTGTAATACGTGAGCTTATAGAAGATTCAAGAAGGTAATCGGCAGAATATACTTGTAGATGTTTCTCTCAAGACAGAGAGTTGATGAATTACTAAACCAATTTAAATCGACCACAATGAAAACTAATAGGATTATATGTATTTCTGTTCTGCTTACACTATTCGAACACAGTTATGCGAATGAGTCAGATTGTGAACTGCTTTACTCCTCTTAGATAGAACGGCATCCTTTAGATTGTATTGTATTGTATTCTGGCAATTTTTTTCCGCAACTCGACATCAAACGTGCCTATTTTGCGTGGTCCCAACGCTGGCCAAGTACTTGTTGGGGGACTGCACATACAATCTGGTGTGTATGCAGATTTCCTCACGATGTTTTTCCTTCACCGTAGGTATAGCTTGTGAATATCAAATATTTCGTACATAAGTTTTTGAAAAACTCATTGGTACAAGCCGAGGATCGAACCCATGACCGCTGCCTAGCAGCCGTGCGTTTTACCGCTAGATCACAAGCGCTATCCTTTAGATTGGGTCAATGTGTAAATAGCATGCCGACTGCTGTGTTTTTAGAATTTAAAGGAAAACATCGAGATCGCCAGCGGTATCAATTTTAATAAGGCATTCATTTATAACCACATATTTTTGCTCTTATTACACAAGTAGACAGTATTGTCATTCACTCAAAGTTGATGTTCACATAAATCTAAGGATAAAATACGCGGTTCTGAAAATAGGTAGCGGGAAGATTTGGAATTCATGGGTAATATCATTAAGATTTAAGGGCCCTGAACCGAACTCGATAAAGCGCGTATCCCTCGGGGGTTCTCCTTACGAACGGATACTTTATCAACGATAACGATACTCTAGTGTATAATTTGTAATAATTACTTTGCTATAATGTGATTAGTATACTTCTACTAGTTGTCACTCCATAATGTGGGCGCGTTCCACGTGGGTCGTAAATGTTACAAACATTTTATAGCACTACACATAATGCCATGTTCAGGTAGGTTACGCGTGCATTCTTTAGTGGTAGCTTTGTCAAAGGTGCATGATTCTTTAAATTTCGACTGTAATTGATATTGGTAATATATTTGTTCATTAATAGTAAATATCTTAGGACATCTTACACAAATCGACCTAGTCCCATGGTACCTAGGCTTAATTAAGGCTTATGATGTGGGTGCCAAGCGACGATATACACAATAAATAGATACATAGAAAGCCACCATCAGGAACAAATAAATAAATACACAAATAATGCCCTCACTGTGATTCGAACACGGAACCTCCAGGAAAGCATTAAAAATAAAGTAAGCGTTAATATAGGAAAGCATTGAAAAAATAAAATATGGGTTTCGAAGTTAAACTACATGTCAGTATACATATAATACTTCCTAATGCGAGTAATGCGTCTGTACGCATAGTTAATAGGAGAGGCCTACGTCCAGCAGTGGACTATCACAGGCTGATGATGATGTATACATATAATTACTTTCTACATATCCATAAATTACATATCATAATATATGTTCCTAGAATTGTATTGTTGTTACTAAGGTTAAGGTACCTATGCTATTTTGTGATATAGCAGTATTTAAGTCGCGTAGGTAAAAAAAGCTTGCTTAAATCGCACACCAAAGACAAATGTTTTTAAAATGAATTAGTTTTTCCTGATGAAATAATATCTAAGAATGGATTCCAACGTTTTCATTGAGGATAAAATGTTGAAATATTGAATGCACTAAAGCAGGGGTCGGCAACCTTTTAGCATCCAAGGGCCACATAGTAGTTAACGAAACTGTCGCGGGCCGCACTTTGTTAATATGTAGGTTTTGTCCGTAAAAAACTCACATTATCGGTTATCAATAAGGACGAAATAAGGAAGAGTCGAATACAGTACACTTCGGGTTCTGAGGGGGTCGGTAACCCCAAAAATTTTGGATGCGGTTGAAGGCCTCGCTGCGCAAGGGACGGAACATTAGCAAAACCTATGTAAATCTATGATAAGCGAGCCCGAAAAGCGAGCTTCAGAGTGGGAGGCCGAAGGTCGAACTTCCGGAGTGCCGAAAGTCCGGAGCTGCACCACAAGCGTGCCTCCTTTAAGTAATTCAAAGCGAGGCCGAAGGCCGAGCTCTGAGAAAATTTAACTACCAAGCGCTCAAGTACCGCAGTACCTAAATAAGCCGAGCCAGAGGGTCGAAGGCCCGATGCCGATGCGTCAAGACTGCGAAGTCCGAACAACATCTCAGTAACTATATATTAATATACAGACCTTTGGGCCTCGCGCGGCCTCGCGCACGCAATTCACGCGTTTTCAAATTTGGCGTACGGCCACTATGTGTGCCAAGGAGTGATGCTCTGAAAAAATATTGGAAAAAACCCAAGATGACGGCGCCCCGGAACAAAAAGTCTAAATCCCGAGTAGGGCGAGCCTTCAGTTCGGGAGGCCGTAAGCCGAGCCCGCGGAGGGCCTAAGGTCCGGAACTTCATTTCAGATCCCGAGGGAGTCGGTAACCCCAATAATTTTTGGCGCGGTTGAAGGCCTCACTGCGGAAGGTTCGGAACATTACCAGAACCGATGTAAATCTACGATAATCGAGCCCGAAGGGCGAGCTTCAGGGTTGGAGGCCGAAGGTTAACCTTCCGGAGTGCCGAAGTCCCGAAGCTTCGCCCCAAGTGAGCCAACTCGAAGTAATTCAGAGCGAGGCCGAAGGCCGATTTCCGAGAAAATTTAGCTACTAAGCATTCAACTACTCGGCTTATTCGGGTACCGCAGTACCGAAATAAGCCGAGCTAGAAGGCCGAAGGCCCGATGGCGATGGCGAGGCGTCAAGACCGCGAAGTCCGAACGACATCTCAGTAACTATGCATTATACAGCAATACACAGGTCTTTGGGCTTCGCGCACGAACCAAAATATTAGTTTATGTATATGTATGTATTATGTAACGAGATGGTTGACAAATTTAAGGATGAACAAGATATATCCAAGTGGACCTTCATGTCAATAAAAACGAGAGTGTTATGCCTACACCGGACATTCAAGAAGTTCTTTACTTCGCCTTTGAAACCCGGTACAAAATTAACGTCGAAAATGCATTATTATTTTCTTAAATATAACGAGGCCCCGACTGCAAAGGTAAATCGCAATGCGTTTTTCAAATATTTATTAGTTTAATTTATATACTCATATTAAATGTAGTACTTTACAACTTATCGATCAATTTAGTCCGTAGGATTGTGGATTATATTATACAACGCGGCGGTGTGAAAGGGGCGCGGAGGGAAAAACGAGCCAACAAGCGCCCGTATTGTTGCGCTACTCTGTCTGTTGTCATGGTCACTGACACTGACTCGAAATACATAAATTTTAATAATAATAATTTTTGACTCCGTTTTATAATTACGTTTGCTGTTAATGTGTATAACCTTTGATGAGGTTCGTTATTTTAAAATACGCGATATACAAAATAGTCAAGGAGGTCCGCGGGTTGCCGACCGCTGCACTAAAGGATATAATTATGTACTTACATTGGCAATTTTGGCAGACCGAACAAAACACAGAGCTAAATATACAATCTGCATTACTGCTTAGTCATCCATGATATCTTATCAAGTACAGTCGCCATCAGATATATCGTACCGTCCGGAGCGTTCAAAAATATCTGAACATGCCTTTATTGCTATAATGATCAGAGATCGGACAAATGTGCGTCATTGTTCGCAATAATGTGGACATGACTCCAAAGTTGATTAAATAAATAATTTAACGAAAAATTTCTTGTAATTTTATTTTGAAGCTGTAATTAGTCATTTACGAAGCTTTTCGTAGTAAACAGTGTCAAATGGGTAATTTTGTGAAAATGATTAAATTATTCATTATTCAATCAACTTTGGAGTCATGTCCATATTATTGCGAACAATGACGCAGATTTGTCCGATCTCTGATAATAATAGAGGCGTGTTCAGATATTTCTGAGGCCTCCGTACGCTACGATATATCTGATAGCGTCTGTACCTACTCAACTAGAGCTAGACCAGCGTACTCTTAAAAGAGTATACTCACATGACGTAATGTAATACGCAGAACTGCGATGAAATTGATCGAGCGTCAACAAGCCAGTCTTACATGAATCTTGATTAGCTTTTATTAATTTCGTAGCGCTACGAAACGCGTAGCAGGCATTTCGTGCTTTGTAGCAAAATATTAAGGCGTGTAATAAAATTTAAAATTGATTGCGACGCTACGGATTCATGAGGCTAGGCATTTTCAGATTTAAATGGGTGAATCAACTTTTTTCGTGATGTTTGAAAATTGCAGTTTCACAGAAAAATTCAATAACACTTAATAAGAACGTATTTTCTATTTGTAAAAGAATTCAATTACATAACAGATCATTGAAGTAAACTTGTACAGCCATCGTTTTCACCTCATTTAGTTATATTTCGTTTAGAGTTTTCCAGTTGTCCCTAAATTTGTATTTATCACGATAATATAAATTAAAAAAAATCCCACTTTTTGTGGTTTTCACAGACGTGGTAGCGTTAAGTATACATATCCTCCTAAGAACCAGTGACGCTTAGTTTTCGAATTTAGAACTTTCTCTTTATTAACAAAAGTTAAAAAAAAATGTTGGAATATGTACAAAATTTTGTACACGAGGACTTACAAATTACACCGCAATTAATTAAGCACTAAACAAGTAAATTGCACGAAAAAAGTTGATTGACCTAAATGTCCTAAATGAAACATGAGAAGCATTTTTGCTCTGTCAAATTAGAATCTTGCGGGCATCAATAAATGAAAACGACAGTTAGGTATTGTATCAAGGAATAGCATTTGTATTTATTGTAGACCAAACCTCCCATATTTCTGTTTTTTTTTTTGTGGTTATTGAAAATTTTGTGAGAAAACTATAGCTAGCATACGAAATAATTTGAAACTAAGGTGAAAAAGAAACCTTCGCTTAGTTGGATTGATCAAGATCACATTGATAGCATACATTTGGTGGAAAGGCACCTTAATAGTTGAAGTCGCTAGGTTTGACATGATCATGCAAATTGGTTGCTACGGCGTAGCACTCCGTAGCGAAATGTCGCGATAATTATATATACCATGGGGTGTATTTAGAATCACAAAATATTATCCTAATTTATTTTTAGTTCTCAGTTTAACATAATGTGAGCTGAAATAAATCTAATTGAAATTAATATTCAATATCATATTTTTATACCATTCCTGCATTTTCAATTTCTTAACGTTTTCAACATAATCCGAAGCACTTTAAAGATCTTTGAGTGGTCAAATAACACGATTAACCGAATTAGAATTGTACGCCATCAGACATTTAGGTACTTAACATTTTTTATATATCTAAAAATACGATGTATCCTCAAAATCAATATTGCCAAATTATCTAGTAGAAACAAATGAACGAATTTATACAAATTGTGACAACATTATCCTGTTTCATTTGAACCCTTTTATTAGGTCCCGACAAACGTACATTAATTGTTTAAAATAGCTCTTAATACCTAGAAAATAGGACTCCACTTTTGTGATAGAAATGAGACTGTGTTGGCATTGATTAGGAAAGGGTCGTCTAATGTAGCGAGTGATTTTTGAGGTTTCGTCGTTCTTTGCGTCAAACCGACGAGATTGTTTCATTTGTATCCTCGGGTTCAAGTTAGGCCACAGAGTAACACTAGACGCCGCATTATGTAGCCTTTACTAAGCTAAGAGTGGTCATTCATTATAGATCGATCAAATTTCACTTGTCAAATTATACTCGTTATAACTAAGGCGCTCTGGTCTCACCGCGAGCTACTAAGCTATGAACTGTCGGCTATAAGGCTGCGTTTCCACCAGAGTTGTGCGAGGATGTGTTTCAATACAAATGACACCTATTAATGACTCGAGCGAGGTGTCATTTGTATGGAAACACATCCTCGCACATCTCTGGTGGAAACTCTGGAAACGCAGCCTAAACACGAAGTCTCGCCGTGTCTCTTTTATTTACACGGGTGTGCGTATCTTTTGTTCGTGTTTATAGCCGATAGTTCATAGCTTAGTAGCTCGCGGTGAGACCAGTGCCTAATGACCCAGTAGAGGTTTTTGTATTATTCTGACAAGCCCATGTAATTTGTATTATACAAGATGACAGAATAAGTCCTGAACTTCTATGTATAAAGGATATATGTATAAACAACTAACAACTTAATTCCCCACTAGCCGTTAGACATTTTATGATCTTATTTGCTAGGGTTTTTTAAATTCGTATTATGAGTCTTTATAGCACCAATTTTGTAATTTCTTGAATAATATTATTTTATTAAAATTGAGTATTAACAAAATATCCAATAATAGTACATTATGATACAAGTGTGCTAAGTTGATCATTATACTCGAGGCGGTATTGTGCGCGCGAGCTGCAAGCGAGCGCGCATAAGATAGCAGAGAGTATAATGATCAATGCACACGAGTTTCATACGACGTTTTTCAACACACTTGCGAGGAATAACCGACTTTTAGTAACACTTTTACTAACCTTTGTTGCTAGGTAATTACTAATTACTACTTACTTAGTAGGTACTATCCCAAAGTTACGTTTAACCTTTTCATTTTATTCTTGTTCATTACTTGGTTCACAATTCACACAAAATTAATACTAATAACAGTAAACACAACAAAATAAACGCAACAAACATTTGAAATTCACTCCACTCCGAATTACAAAATAAATATAAACTTTAAAACGGCGCGCGCATATCTAAGGAATTTTTAAACGCGCGCAAATTTTGTAAGGCAGCGATCCTAAGGACAAACAGCCAATATAAAAAAAAAACTGCGAATCATTAACGATATCTTAAAATAAAATTACGATAAATTTACATTTAATATAATTACTTGGTAATTTGGATGCACAATTTAAATATTTTATTTATTTATTTGCGAAAATGTACAGTATTTTGAAATAATATTCTGGATTCCGCTATTTCTGCCACATGTCAACTCGTTGGTCAATTTAAAAAATAAACATAACCTGACTAAATTCGAATGCTTCATCTACATGACATAATGCTAGCAAATGTTTGCAAACATACTCGGTCGGGTTATGTTATTACCGCACTAGAACAATAACGTAATGAAAAAGCACGCGTGTTTAATATCTTGGATTATGAGCCTAATAGCGGTTCAATAATACCTACGTTACGAGCAAGTGTGTTGAAAATTGTATTACCCACTTTGTAAGAAAACGTCTTTTAGTGACTGAATGGCGTTTTATTTAATG
>JALPQI010008005.1:0-48859 GCA_025490895.1 Thaumatotibia leucotreta | reverse complement strand
TTCGCTCGCCGCCGGTCGCCATAGACCAATGTCGTCTTTAGGGTCGTTTAAAAATACGATTTGGAGAATTCTCGCATAAAGTATCAAACTTCTGAAGTTAATTTGTTATTAGGTACGGTAAGAAAGCGAAGAACACACTCAAGTCCAAGGCGCGCCTGTTCGCGGAGAAGATAAACAAAGAAGAGAGGAAGAACAAAGCCGAGCTGATAACAG
The DNA here is from genome assembly GCA_025490895.1 of Thaumatotibia leucotreta. Classification (NCBI taxonomy): domain Eukaryota; kingdom Metazoa; phylum Arthropoda; class Insecta; order Lepidoptera; family Tortricidae; genus Thaumatotibia; species Thaumatotibia leucotreta. The sequence goes on along the minus strand of JALPQI010008005.1, from coordinate 48,646 downwards.
AGCCGCCGGGCAAGGAGCCGCGCTCCTTCTGGCAAACTCTAGGGCACGAGGGCGATGCGTTTGTACCTGAGGTTAGCGTTATTGTTGTTGTATACTTCCCATTTTTTTCCGCAACTCGACATCAAACGTGCCTATTTTCCTTGGTCCCAACGCTAGCCTAGTACTTGTTGGGGACTTCGCATACACCTACGAACAAATAAAACATGGAAGCCGCACGCCATACAAAATAGCCTTTCAAAAACGGTCCTGAATTTTAGTTGACATGTGTCACCCCCTCTTCAATGCATCACAGTAAGGAATTTCAATATCAACCTATAAAAACTTTAACCGCCATTTAAAAATACTTGTGATTGGTCCATCAAAGTTTTGCTTGACTTTATTCTATAAACATTTTGTCAAAGATGTTGCGCCGAAATATGTGCGGTGTTCAGAAAAGCGCTATGTCCTGCCTATCTTGGCACAATTGAACGATTGTTTTTGGGGGCATTTTTGAGCTGGCGTTAGACGTCCATGTTATATATGGTCGCAGGCATACACCCTTGAATTTCTTCGCAGATGTATGCAGGTTTCCTCACGATGTTTTCCTTCACCGTAAAGCACTTGTGAATAGCAAATGATATTTCGGACATAAGTTTTTTGAAAAACTTATTGGTGCGAGCCGGGGATTGAAGCCACGACCGCTGCGTAGCAACCGTGCGTTTTACCGCTGGACCACAAGCGCAGTTGTGAATCCCCATTTGTTGTGATTTTCGCATATACGGTAGCGTAAAGTATAGATACAGCGTGTGTATTTTGTACGGGCGAATAATTAATTCAGCTATAATATCTGATCCTACAAATCGTATAAGATAATCATTTTGTTGTTAATTAGGAATAATGATTTTTCTAAAGTGCAACCCAGCAGCAATGTACGCCGTCCAACTGACATGACACTCGTGTGACGTTTAGATACTTATGTCTACGTTAATTAATGTGGTTACCAGTGGATGCAATACATTGCATACTCAATTATTTTGTATGAAAAAAAAAACACCTTAATTTCCTAAAGAAATTTATTTGAACAGGTTCCCTAGGTCCAGTAGTAATCGTCATTAAAATATTCGCCCGTATCAAATACACACGCTGTATATACCCCCTTATTCACAAACGTCTCCTAACTTAGCAAGCCGCTAAGTACTGTTTGTCACTAAACGAGTAAACTGCACGAAAGAAGTTGATTGATGCTAGTTTCTTAGGGTAGTTCTATGCGATTATTCAGTCGCAACAATCAAGTCATTTCCATTCCCAAATTATTGACGAACTGCGTATAAATATTGGAGTCATTTTCGATTATCTTGTAGCAGACGCATGTAGTCTGCTATTCTGGCATAATAGTCTCGTTTGCTTTTATAAAACGGTAAATAAAGTGGTGATGGTAATGAACAAAAAAAACGCGTACCTAACAAAATCGCATAGAAACACCGCTTACTGGTTCTTCTCAGGTCAGTGGTTTGGTGTTCAGGTCAGGGTTAGAACCGGTAGTATTGTGTCAGACTATTCAAAAATGCCTTTTAATAGGCTTACTTGAATAAAAAATAGTTTGACTTTGATTTGGCTACCTTTGTTATTTATTATTAACAGGAGCACGTCCCAGAAGACTTCAGCTGGCTCCCACCACGGCTATACAGAGTGGAGCTCGGCATGGGCTACTTGGAGCTGCCGCAGCCCGAGGCGGCGCCCCTCGCGCGGGGAGTCCTAGCTACACGCAACGTGTACATACTGGACGCGCATCGCGATGTCTTCGTGTGGTAAGACTTCAGCTGGCTCCCGCCACGGCTATACAGAGTGGAGCTCGGCATGGGCTACTTGGAGCTGCCGGGGAGTCCTAGCTACACGCAACGTGTACATACTGGACGCGCATCGCGATGTCTTCGTGTGGTAAGACTTCAGCTGGCTCCCGCCACGGCTATACAGAGTGGAGCTCGGCATGGGCTACTTGGAGCTGCCGGGGAGTCCTAGCTACACGCAACGTGTACATACTGGACGCGCATCGCGATGTCTTCGTGTGGTAAGACTTCAGCTGGCTCCCACCACGGCTATACAGAGTGGAGCTCGGCATGGGCTACTTGGAGCTGCCGGGGAGTCCTAGCTACACGCAACGTGTACATACTGGACGCGCATCGCGATGTCTTCGTGTGGTAAGACTTCAGCTGGCTCCCGCCACGGCTATACAGAGTGGAGCTCGGCATGGGCTACTTGGAGCTGCCGGGGAGTCCTAGCTACACGCAACGTGTACATACTGGACGCGCATCGCGATGTCTTCGTGTGGTAAGACTTCAGCTGGCTCCCGCCACGGCTATACAGAGTGGAGCTCGGCATGGGCTACTTGGAGCTGCCGGGGAGTCCTAGCTACACGCAACGTGTACATACTGGACGCGCATCGCGATGTCTTCGTGTGGTAAGACTTCAGCTGGCTCCCACCACGGCTATACAGAGTGGAGCTCGGCATGGGCTACTTGGAGCTGCCGGGGAGTCCTAGCTACACGCAACGTGTACATACTGGACGCGCATCGCGATGTCTTCGTGTGGTAAGACTTCAGCTGGCTCCCACCACGGCTATACAGAGTGGAGCTCGGCATGGGCTACTTGGAGCTGCCGGGGAGTCCTAGCTACACGCAACGTGTACATACTGGACGCGCATCGCGATGTCTTCGTGTGGTAAGACTTCAGCTGGCTCCCGCCACGGCTATACAGAGTGGAGCTCGGCATGGGCTACTTGGAGCTGCCGGGGAGTCCTAGCTACACGCAACGTGTACATACTGGACGCGCATCGCGATGTCTTTGTGTGGTAAGTTGCTTATACACAAATACAATGTGTCTCGTAACCTAAATGCGTCTAAATATAGAATAGAATAGAATTCATTTATTTGGTGTAAAAAGGTAAACTTAAATTAAAATACATCTTAAACTAAAAACCACACCAAAATGGATGCCACTCAGCATATACCGCTAGCTAAAGTTTTTTTGGCGCTGGTTTTCAGGGCAACCAGAATACATGATAGGTACATTAACCAAAAGTAACATAATAAAGCAGGAGAGGGCATCAAAATTACAGAGAACACATTGACAAATTAAAGAGAGCAAAATATCAGTACGAGCATAGTACCTAGTGAAGGCTCGTGGATTAAACTAAATTTATGTATTCGCTATTGAAGAAAAAGAAGAAGAAGGATAGTGTTTATTCAGGAACCCAGTCCAAAACACAACTGTTAACTAAGGAAATAGTATTAATAATTATATTAAATCAAACTAATATTAAAAAGTATTAATATTAGTTTGATTTAAAATTAAAAATACTATATTGTTTCTGTAAGTAGCTTGATAATTAACAGAAAAACAAGTTATACCGTTAGTGATATGATATGTTTTTTTTTGTATGCATGTTACTCGATATCTCCGCGAAACATGAACCGATTATCATTTTTTTCTTAGTCGTTGGATTAAGGGTATAAACTGACTGTGATGGTCCCATTTGTACAAATTCGGGATCAGATGATGGTATCTTGGAGAAATATGTTGAAGTACACACTTATACATTTTTTATTTGGTGATTATATCTAATTGCATTTCGTCTGTTGACAACCAAAACTCACTAATTAACAAATACCTACTTTAAATAAAGCTCCTATCTCAGTTCCGATCCAGTATTGACATACGACGTTGCTAAGAGTAGTGACAATTTTTATGGTGAGTTTTGGTTGCAGCCGACGATTTTAAACTTATAAGTTTGCTTGCGTCCCAGGTTTGGCAAAAAGTCGTCCCGGCTAGTCCGAGCGGCGGCCGTGAAATTAGCACAGGAGCTGTTCAATATGGTGGAGCGAGTAGAGTACGCGCTCGTCACACGCCTACAGGAAGGGACGGAGACTCAGGTAAAGCACTTTGGATCATTTCAAACAAGTGTAAGAAGTCGTCCCGACTAGTCCGAGCAGCGGCCGTGAAATTGGCACTCTCAGGTAAAGCACTTTTTTTTTTATGTTGGCACAACAAAGTGGCTCCACTCCACCTGATCGTAAGTGAAAAGTAGAGCCCAAATCGCGGCGGCAACGAACAGGAGACTATCAGTAACCTGTTAATTGCCATCGCTTTGCTGGCCCGCTAGATGCTTCTCCACGCTTCGTTTAAAGGGTCCCAACTTATAGGTATGCGGAAACACTTTGGATTATTTTAAACGAATATAAACTCGTAATGTGTAAGAAGTCGTCCTGACTAGTCCGAGCGGCCGTGAAGTTGTCACAGGAGCTTTCAATATGGTGCGAGGACAGTACGAGCTCGTCACGCGGCTGCAGGAAGGAAAGGAGACTCAGGTAAAGTACTTTGGACATTTCAAACGAATATAGACTCGTAATGTGTAAGAAGTCGTCCCGACTAGTCCGAGCGGCCGTGAAGTTGGCACAGGAGTTGTTCAATATGGTGCGAAGAGAGTACGCGCTCGACACGTGGCTACAGGAAAGGACGGAGACTCAGGTAAAGCACTTTGGATCATTTCAAACGAATATAGACTCGTAATGTGTAAGAAGTCGTCCCGACTAGTCCGAGCGGCCGTGAAGTTGGCACAGGAGCTGTTAAATATGGTGGAGCGAGTCGAGTACGCGCTCGTTACGCGGCTGCAGGAAGGGACGGAGACTCAGGTAAAGCACTTTGGATTATTTTAAACGAATATAAACTCGTAATGTGTAAAAAGTCGTCCCGACTAGTCCGAGCGGCCGTGAAGTTGGCATAGGAGTTGTTCAATACGGTGCGAGGAGAGTACGTGCTCGTCACGTGGCTACAGGAAGGGACAGAGACTCAGTTAAACACTTTAGATCTTTTCTAACTCGTATAGACTCGTAATGTGTAAGAAGTCGTCCCGACTATTCCGAGCGGCCGTGAAGTTGGCACAGGCTGTTAAATATGGTGGAGCGAGACGAGTATCCTCCTCCTAGTGTCGTGTTCCTCAATTCTGAGGGTCGTCATTCCCTAAATGGGGCATGGTCTGCTTCCTTACAGCTGTGTGTGTTGATTTGTTGAGTCAGTCGGTCAGTCGCAATAACCATGGCATTAACAAACAGAAGAAAGTTTATTTAATAACATAGTTTCATAATACTTATTATGTCCTATGCTTACTTTAAGAGATTCGGCCGTATAAAATTGACGCTTTAAATATTGTTACCCAGATATTCAAGACGTACTTCCTGGGCTGGGAGGAGGTGATCGCGGTGGACTTCACACGCACAGCCGAGTCCGTGGCGCGCACCGGCGCCGACCTCGCCAGCTGGGCCAAGCGGCAGGAGACCAAGTCAGTATATACAAGTACTCCCTGGGAGGAGGTGATCGCGGTGGACTTCACGCGGCCGAGTCCGTGTCGCACCGGCGCCGACCTCGCCAGCTGGGCCAAGCGGCAGGAGACCAAGTCAGTATATACAAGTACTCCCTGGGAGGAGGTGATCGCGGTGGACTTCACGCGGCCGAGTCCGTGTCGCACCGGCGCCGACCTCGCCAGCTGGGCCAAGCGGCAGGAGACCAAGTCAGTATATACAAGTACTCCCTGGGAGGAGGTGATCGCGGTGGACTTCACGCGGCCGAGTCCGTGTCGCACCGGCGCCGACCTCGCCAGCTGGGCCAAGCGGCAGGAGACCAAGTCAGTATATACAAGTACTCCCTGGGAGGAGGTGATCGCGGTGGACTTCACACGGCCGAGTCCGTGTCGCACCGGCGCCGACCTCGCCAGCTGGGCCAAGCGCCAGGAGACCAAGTCAGTATATACAAGTACTCCCTGGGCTGGGAGGTGATCGCGGTGGACTTCACGCGGCCGAGTCCGTGTCGCACCGGCGCCGACCTCGCCAGCTGGGCCAAGCGGCAGGAGACCAAGTCAGTATATACAAGTACTCCCTGGGAGGAGGTGATCGCGGTGGACTTCACGCGGCCGAGTCCGTGTCGCACCGGCGCCGACCTCGCCAGCTGGGCCAAGCGGCAGGAGACCAAGTCAGTATATACAAGTACTCCCTGGGAGGAGGTGATCGCGGTGGACTTCACGCGGCCGAGTCCGTGTCGCACCGGCGCCGACCTCGCCAGCTGGGCCAAGCGGCAGGAGACCAAGTCAGTATATACAAGTACTCCCTGGGAGGAGGTGATCGCGGTGGACTTCACGCGGCCGAGTCCGTGTCGCACCGGCGCCGACCTCGCCAGCTGGGCCAAGCGCCAGGAGACCAAGTCAGTATATACAAGTACTCCCTGGGAGGAGGTGATCGCGGTGGACTTCACGCGGCCGAGTCCGTGTCGCACCGGCGCCGACCTCGCCAGCTGGGCCAAGCGCCAGGAGACCAAGTCAGTATATACAAGTACTCCCTGGGAGGAGGTGATCGCGGTGGACTTCACGCGGCCGAGTCCGTGTCGCACCGGCGCCGACCTCGCCAGCTGGGCCAAGCGGCAGGAGACCAAGTCAGTATATACAAGTACTCCCTGGGCTGGGAGGTGATCGCGGTGGACTTCACGCGGCCGAGTCCGTGTCGCACCGGCGCCGACCTCGCCAGCTGGGCCAAGCGCCAGGAGACCAAGTCAGTATATACAAGTACTCCCTGGGAGGAGGTGATCGCGGTGGACTTCACGCGGCCGAGTCCGTGTCGCACCGGCGCCGACCTCGCCAGCTGGGCCAAGCGGCAGGAGACCAAGTCAGTATATACAAGTACTCCCTGGGAGGAGGTGATCGCGGTGGACTTCACGCGGCCGAGTCCGTGTCGCACCGGCGCCGACCTCGCCAGCTGGGCCAAGCGGCAGGAGACCAAGTCAGTATATACAAGTACTCCCTGGGAGGAGGTGATCGCGGTGGACTTCACGCGGCCGAGTCCGTGTCGCACCGGCGCCGACCTCGCCAGCTGGGCCAAGCGGCAGGAGACCAAGTCAGTATATACAAGTACTCCCTGGGAGGAGGTGATCGCGGTGGACTTCACGCGGCCGAGTCCGTGTCGCACCGGCGCCGACCTCGCCAGCTGGGCCAAGCGGCAGGAGACCAAGTCAGTATATACAAGTACTCCCTGGGCTGGGAGGTGATCGCGGTGGACTTCACGCGGCCGAGTCCGTGTCGCACCGGCGCCGACCTCGCCAGCTGGGCCAAGCGGCAGGAGACCAAGTCAGTATATACAAGTACTCCCTGGGAGGAGGTGATCGCGGTGGACTTCACGCGGCCGAGTCCGTGTCGCACCGGCGCCGACCTCGCCAGCTGGGCCAAGCGGCAGGAGACCAAGTCAGTATATACAAGTACTCCCTGGGAGGAGGTGATCGCGGTGGACTTCACGCGGCCGAGTCCGTGTCGCACCGGCGCCGACCTCGCCAGCTGGGCCAAGCGGCAGGAGACCAAGTCAGTATATACAAGTACTCCCTGGGAGGAGGTGATCGCGGTGGACTTCACGCGGCCGAGTCCGTGTCGCACCGGCGCCGACCTCGCCAGCTGGGCCAAGCGGCAGGAGACCAAGTCAGTAATAAATAAATAAATAAATAAATAAATATCTTGGGACATCTTACACAAATCAACCTAGTCCCACGGTAAGCTCAATTAAGGCTTGTGCTGTGGGTACCAGGCGACGATATATATAATAGATAGATACGTATAGATACTTAGATACATACACAGCCATGACCAAGGAACAAACATTTGTGATAAATAAATACACAAAGAATGCCCTCGCCGGGATTCGAACCCGGAACCTCCAGCTTCGTAGGCAGGGTCACTACCAACTAGGCTACAGAGGCTGACGAAGTATATACAAGTACTCCCTGGGCTAGGAGGTGATCGCGGTGGACTTCACGCGCACGGCCGAGTCTACCAACCATTATGATAAACTTCCAGTATGGGGCCAACATCGAAAACGTACATGGAAAATTTACTTTTCCATACTATTCTAGTTCTACCATAGAACTCTAACTAATCACTCACACACGATGTTGGTACTATACTGAAAGTTTATCGTACTGGTTGGTAGACTCGGTCGGTAGAGGGAAAGATCGTCGTTCCGTTCCATTTCTTATATTTCTACTCTTACCGACACGTTCTCTGCCGCCGACGCAGAGTCGTACACCTTCATAGATTTTGTCCCTAGCTTACGAATGATTAGCTAATATTGGCAAAAACCATCTCAAATAGCGACTTCTTTACAAAATCTATACCTAACTGTCTTGAAAGTTAGCTTTTTCTGCACGAGTGTCGTGAATCGCTACAAGCTAAAGAAAAAGCCTACATTTGAACACGAATATTATACCTACAATATTTTATAATGCATTAGACGAGGAAAAAAAGACAATCTCGACAGTATTAACCACGAATTAATAAACTAGTGGATGTGATATGCTAGCTTGTTAGTATGAAAACCGGTGTCGTCAAACTCACACAATCCCATTTTACATAGATACATGCATACAATTACAAAATGTTTTTAATTGGTAGCAGTTTTCCATACCCATAAGGTAACAACCAGTTATAATTCCCACAGTGAAATTCATCTGTATACTGTTTCAGTCAGGGTCTAAATTAGAATGTTCAAGTTATGCATCTTGCGTCTTTTTCTTTCTTTCACAAAGTCTTCTAATACAGCTACGTAATACAGCTACTCCAAACAAGGTGGCGCTACTGTATTAAAATGAGCGAGTAATGGGCTAAAAAACCAGTTTATCTAACATCTACGATTACGCAGAAATAATTACGAATCCTAGGTCACGTTACGCTGGTGATACGAGATCTCTACTCGCCTGTGAGTAGCCGACAAATAAGAATAGGACTACATGGACTGGACAACTCCAAAACACAAAAAGTCGTAAGCGACTGTATATCCTTATCTTGTTACGACTTTTTGTTATTTTCCATAGGGCAATACGTATACATTATCGATATTTAAATAGTATTGATATTTCATTAGCGTTAAAGGCGGGAAATTTGAAAATTTTGATTGGCTGTTCGATTTTTTAACGGTTTCTACTGACTAGCAAATAATAATAAAGTAAAACTTTGTCAACCGACTTCATAAAGAGGTTCTCAATTCGTCTGTTAGTTTTTTTTGTATGTGTATTACGCGATTACCCGGTCAATGTGTCCTTTAAAGACAAACGGGTCTTAATCGCGTAAACTTACGTTTAATTATATCCTGACGTTTCGGGCATGACGTTACACCCGTGGTCGCAGGCAGACTGGCGAGAGAATGTATCAACGCCTTCGAGCTGCGCGGGTTTTTCGAACTACCCGCACTTGATCTTGATTATTCACTTCTAGGCTAGGGTTGTCACTAGGCCTACACACAACAGTCACAACATCCAATGGCTTTAAAATGGATGTTTCACCACGCTTACATTTGTAAATCACGGGATTCCACGCGGACGAGATTCCTTGCCCCTCATTTTGATTAAAATTCCGATGTTTCTTAATTTCAATAGCTTCACGTACTTTTCGGCTATGATGTATACGCTCGGTTGAGAGGATTTTCGGGATATGGAGCTCAATCCAGTGGTTAGGTCCGGACTCCAACAAATGCTCGGCCACAGCCACAATTTAGGACAAGTGGACCTGGTAGTGGAAAACCAGGGATGGCATAAGAGGAAGTGCTCTATTATTCGCAGTTCTGTCAACCAATTTGAAAATATTCTTCATTTATTAAAAGAATAAACCTCCACTGCAGTCTCCTTTCATTTAAATCTGATCTAATGATGGAATACATGACGAACTGAGGGAACTCTACAAATTTGAATGACACATTGATGGAGATTTGAGGGTTTTCTTCAGTACCTAACTGGAGCCTTTTTATCGCGGAAACTGCTATTTTGGACAAGTGGACCTAAGGATGAAGACCAATAAAGGCTTAAGTGGAACTACTTTGTAACTTGCAGTTCTGTTAACTCTTTTTTATGTAATTGGAGGCAAACGAGCAGACGTATCACTTGATCGTAAGCGATTACTGTCCCGTCCGTACTTACAAGCAGCATATACAATCAATATAAATAGTAGTAGCAATTAATATAAATAGTAAATAGCAGTAGTAATCAAATAAAAAACAGGTGACCAGATGGTAAATTTAATAAAACTTTTAATAATTATTCTTGTTTAACATTTCAACAAGTACATAACGATAAAACAATTTAGAACCAGGTTCTGAATTCGATCGATTCATATTGCATTATTTAGTACTGAATTTGTACTATTTTTGCGGAAACCAATTGACTTGTCCAGTAGCTTCGATCCATTTATTTTTAATTTCAGCATCATTTGGGAATCTGAAAATGTAGAAAATATATAGGTATGTATATTAAAATCCGATTTATCGCTTAATACTCAGTAAAAATGTATAGTTATAACTATACATTGTTGACTTGATTACATTCCCTACTAAAAATTAAATATCGAACGCTGATATATCATAACATTAACATTATCGATATAAATATCGACTTTGGACAGCCTGTGAGTAGCGAACCTTGTTTGACATTTAGAGTAGCGAATGTTCTAGAGAAATGTATACAATCTTGACAAAAGATTATGAACTCTATTCTCTGAGAAATAAAATTGAATTTGAATAACATACGTACGTAAATAATAGACAAAGCAACATGTTTTAGTATTTATTGAATTAAAATACAAAATAATACTTACCGGTGGTAGGAAATACCTCGATGTGAAATATTTTTTTTGTTGCTGTTATTCCTGCAGCTCAGTACAGCACAATACGGCATTGTTTATTTCATCATCATCATCATCAGCCAATTGACGTCCACTGCTGGACATAGGCCTCCCCCAGAGAGTTCCACAAAGATCGGTCGTGAGCTGTCCGCATCCATTGGCCACCCGCAACCTTTACAAGGTCGGCGCTCCATCTTGTGGGGGGCCTTCCCACGCTGCGCCGTCCAGTGCGTGGTCGCCACTCGAGAACACGCCGACCCCACCGGTCATCGGTCCTCCGGGCAATATGGCCAGCCCACTGCCACTTCAACCTGGCGATTCTTCGGGCTACGTCAGTCACTTTCGTTCTTCTGCGGATCTCGTCATTCCTGATGCGATCTCGCAGAGAAACCCCGAGCATTGCCCTCTCCATCGCTCGTTGAGTGACTCTGAGCCTCCTAATGAGTCCCATAGTGAACGACCACGTTTCAGATCCGTAAGTAATCACTGGCAACACACACTGGTCGAAGACTTTCGACTTGAGACACTGCGGTATATTGGACGAGAAGATATTGCGTAGTCTCCCGAACGCCGCCCAACCCAGTCTGATTCGACGATTGATCTCCTTCTCGAAGTTGGACTTACCCAGCTGGACTGTTTGTCCCAGGTATACATATTCGTCAACAACTTCGAGTGTAGAGTTTCTAACTTTCACTGGAGTTGGTATAACATGGACGTTCGACATGATCTTCGTTTTGTCCATGTTCATCTTAAGACCAACATCTTCAGAGACTCTACTGAGATCATCGAGCATAGTACTTAAGTCCTCCATGGTCTCAGCCATGACCACTATATCGTCGGCAAACCGAAGGTGAGTGATGTACTCGCCATTGATGTTAATGCCAAATCCCCTCCAGTCCAGAACCTTGAAAACATCTTCCAGTGCAGCGGTGAACAATTTAGGTGAGATAACATCTCCCTGTCTTACTCCTCGCTGCAATGGAATCGGCTTCGAGCTCCGGTCCTGGAGGCGAACTGACATATTGGCGTTTTCGTACAGGCACTTCAACACTTCGATGTACCGGTAGTCTACTTGGCACCGCTGGAGAGACTGTAGTACAGCCCACGTCTCGATCGAATCAAAGGCCTTTTCGTAGTCCACAAACGCTAAGCAGAGGGGCAAGTTGTACTCTTCGGTCTTCTGTATAACTTTACGGAGCGTGTGTATGTGGTCTACGGTGCTGAAGCCTTTTCTGAATCCGGCTTGTTCAGGAGGCTGGAAGTCGTCGAGCCTGCGTGTGAGACGGTTTGTGATGACTCTCGAAAACAACTTATAGACATGGCTCAGAAGCGTGATGGGTCTGTAATTCTTTAACAGGGTGTTGTCACCCTTTTTGAAGAACAACACCACCACACCTCCGTTCCATGCCTTTGGCGTTTTGCCTCTAAAGATGGCGGAATTAAACAGCTTTTGAAGGGCCCTAAGGACTGGTTTCCCACCCGCCTTCAGGAGTTCGGCTGTTATTCCGTCATCGCCTGGTGCCTTATTGTTTTTGAGTTGTTTGAGAGCCATCCATTGTTTATTTAATAACCGATTTTTTATTCGCGATTCGAACGTTCAATTTCTGACACGGCCAATCACGTACTAATCATAAGTGCGCGTGAAGTATGAACTCCGCATCATAGTATCGGCGACACGGGAACGCCTACTTGCCATCTCCATTTACTCCGTGGTATTAATCAGATAGTGCAGAAAAGTACTATGAAAATTCACTGCTGCACGCAGTCAGAAATGTTAAAAAACCGGCCAAGTGCGAGTCGGACTCGCGCGCGAAGGGTTCCGTACCATTATAAATTTATTATTAAAAAAATACAGTTAAATCAACCTACCTCAAAAACTATAGGAGATAATTTAATCAAACTAAAAATCGTTGATAGAGTTTATTGATGTGCATAACATATATTTTTTTTTGATTTTTATATCGCGTAGTTTAAAAAATAGAGGGGGGGGGGGACACATTTTTCAGACTTTGAGAGCTGGTATCTCGAAAACGATTTGCTTAAACAAAAATAAGATTTATAAACCTTCATATCATTTTCAAAGACCTTTCCATTAATACCACACACGCTTATATACAACTAAAAAAAAAAATCTATCCCTCAGTTACATGTATGGAGGGCCCCCACCGCAATGTTTTTTTTTACAATTTAGTATCATAACTCTGTAGCGGTTTATACAACACATATCCTTACCAAATTTCGTTACTGTAGCATTTATAGTTTCCTAGTAAATCGGCTGTGACAGACGGACAGACGGACATGACGAATCTATAAGGGTTCCGTTTTGCCATTTTGGCTACGGAACCCTAAAAAGCATTTTCTGTGTTCGTGCATATACATTGTTAAAGTTGTTTCTTATGTTTTTAAATTAGGTTACTCGTATACGTAAACGTAAATAAGCAGTACCTACGCATATTTGGCCTCTTAATTTTAACATGCGAACTTAATCCAACATTTTTATTCTGTTCCAAGGCACCAACCAAGTGTTTTTAGTCGATAAGGGTTAAATAGCCTACTAGTCGACCATTCAGTATACTAAGTACCGCTCGTTAACCGTCCTCATCATCCATGTAATAAACACGCCTAATATAACTGTTCGTATTACCAGAGCGGACCTGTCAGCGCTATTCACACCGCGCCAACCATCAATGCCAGCGACCGAAGCCAAGACGCTCGCCGACGAATGGAACGAAGACCTGGAAGCCATGGAGGCTTTCGTACTAGAGGGGAGACACTTTGTGCGGCTGCCGGACTCCGAGCTCGGCGTGTTCTACTCGCAGGACTGCTACGTGTTCCTGTGCCGGTACATCCTTCCCGCGGTGAGTCACCTGGAGGCTTTCGTACTAGAGGGAAGACACTTTGTGCGGCTGCCGGACTCGGAACTCGGCGTGTTCTACTCGCAGGACTGCTACGTGTTCCTGTGCCGGTACATCCTTCCCGCGGTGAGTCACCTGGAGGCTTTCGTACTGGAGGGGAGACACTTTGTCCGGCTGCCGGACTCCGAGCTCGGCGTGTTCTACTCACAAGACTGCTACGTGTTTCTGTGCCGGTACATCCTTCCCGCGGTGAGTCACCTGGAGGCATGTTCGTACTGGAGGGGAGACACTTTGTGCGGCTGCCGGACTCCGAGCTCGGCGTGTTCTACTCACAAGACTGCTACGTGTTCCTGTGCCGGTACATCCTTCCCGCGGTGAGTCACCTGGAGGCATGTTCGTACTGGAGGGGAGACACTTTGTGCGGCTGCCGGACTCCGAGCTCGGCGTGTTCTACTCGCAGGACTGCTACGTGTTCCTGTGCCGGTACATCCTTCCCGCGGTGAGTCACCTGGAGGCATGTTCGTACTGGAGGGGAGACACTTTGTGCGGCTGCCGGACTCCGAGCTCGGCGTGTTCTACTCGCAGGACTGCTACGTGTTCCTGTGCCGGTACATCCTTCCCGCGGTGAGTCACCTGGAGGCATGTTCGTACTGGAGGGGAGACACTTTGTGCGGCTGCCGGACTCCGAGCTCGGCGTGTTCTACTCGCAGGACTGCTACGTATTCCTGTGCCGGTACATCCTGCCCGCGGTGAGTGCCAAGAGAACGAAAATAGTACATTACTATAGAGGACGGGAAACGAAGGGTTACAGGCCAAGTAGATATCCTCAGTTCCTTCGGCCAGATAGGAATACGCGGCCTGTAACCCTGTTTCTCGCCGAGATTTGTATAGTGCTTTTCTCAAACTTGCCATGAAATAAAACGAACTGATTTCGCCGAACCATACTATTTCATTTGTAAATAAACCATAGCACAGTATCGTAAAACATTAAAACAAACAATCGCGCCAAACTTTTTTAAATCTGTTTGAGGTATCCTTTTACCTGTTGGTATAGACATTAGTTCTTAGGTTATTTTTTTTCTGTGGCTGAATATCAAGACATAGTGTCACAATTTGACGTTTCAAAACAAAAGACAGTTTGTTTGCAGTCCTAGGTGTGAAATAAATACATGAAATCTTTACATATCATCTTAGCATATGCCACCGGATACATAGTATTTCCGGGTTTAATTTAAAGTAAGTAACATCAACATTCCGTAGCAAGTTTGAGAAAAAGAACATTAAAAACTCAATTTTTTTTACGACCTGCTATGCTATTCTCTTATTCACACATTCGACGCTGCGTTTGTCAACGAGCTCGAGACAGCCTTGTCTAAAATCCTAGCTGTTTTATTTGACATTAGGAATCGAGGCTGAGAGCGAGGTTGTGGGCGAGTTCGTCGCTGTTTTTCGTTAGAGAATACGAAGTTCGTACATTTAACGTCAAACTCTCGACGCAGTGTAGTTCCAGCTCACGCCGCATTCGTCGCCGAGCACTAGTGTCGTTTAAAGTACATTAGTGAATACCATTTTTAGGCTCGACGCTGCCGCAGCGCTGACACAGCGCTGACAACAAGGTAGCTTCCTTAGTGAATAACACTGCTGTAAAGTCTACTCGTACCAATGTGGCTATGGGCAGGCCACTTTGCACGTAGAACAGATGACAGACGGAGTAGAGACCACATTTTGGCAAACGAAACGTTGGACGTCCACCAGATGGACTGGATGCAGGTCGTTTCCAAGCGGTACCTGATGGAGATCCAAAGGAGGTCTATGTTCAGCAGTGGATATCTTATAGCTGAGCTGATGATGATGAGTCTGCCAGAAAATTTGTAAATTTGAGGTATTAGGACACTGTACAGTGAGTACTGAAATTGCAGTAGCAACAAGAAAAGGTCAATGTAAGCTAATTTGGTGGCTGCTGGTAAAGCCAATTAAGTACAGGATTAAAATTTCGAAATTTTGGATTAAATCACTTTAATTCTAAAGGTGCGTGTTGTTTTCGATACACTTCTTTACTCGGAATTTCAACTGTTCCTTTGAGGTTGTTTTACAACGTAATATGGTTTTCATATTTCTCTGTATCTTGATGAGACCGATTTTTTTTACAGTTGTATTGTCAAAAAAATTAGTATACCACTTTTCGACTTAATTACTAATGAATAGAGTAAAGACAATGGTAGGTCAAATTATATCCTCAGGTTACCATGATCTCTTAAATGCGATTCAGTTTGGGTTCGGCTTGTCAGTTTTTGACAGTTATACTATGGAACTGACACATCGCGATTTACATTAAGGTCCTAAACTGACCCGCGTTAGTAGATCGTGGTAACCCCCCAGGTCTGATATTAGGCTTATGTCCTCTATACCTATTCTATTTTCACAGCCTGAAGACGAAAGCGAGAGTTCGAACGGTGACGAAGAGGGCGACGCAGACGCGGTCACGTGGGTCGTATACTTTTGGCAGGTTAGTGCCACTCTCCCATAATAAATACAACCATAAAAAAAACCTTTTTTTTATACCACGTCGGTGGCAAACAAGCATACGGCCCGCCTGATGGAAAGCAGTCACCGTAGCCTATGGGCGCCTGCAACCACAGGGGTGTCACATGCGCATTGCCGACCCAATAACTTGTACACTCCTCTTTTGAAGAACCCCATACTGTAGTCCAACGGGAAACCCTCGGCAGGGAGCTCATTCCACAGACGGACCGTCCGCGGGAGGAAGTTCCTCTGAAACCGCACGGTGCGCGACCATTTAGGTTGCAAGGTGTGAGGATGAGCGCCCAGTCGGTGGCGAGCGGTGAGATGATGAAAAGTGGACGAATTATTAGTGAACCTATTATTGTACTGTGACATACATGACAAACGCGCAAATATTTTATCTGATACTTAGAAGGCCATATTTAGTTTTATTAGTCCCGGTTTCTGGCAGTTTCTAATTAAATCTTACAAGGTTCCTCTAATCATTATTAATCTTTTACCAATGTTATATTGGAATTGGTAATATCAGGCCTAAAGTATCAGGTGGTCTGATGCTTGATTGAGAGTACACTACACTGAGTCAAGTCGTAAAGCGACTGCTTCGATATCCACATTGCGGAATTTGGTTGACCCCTTGGTCCAATGAACGCATGCGGAAAATGTGTTACCTTACCCTGATTGAGATGTATTCTTAGTCATAGTTATTCCTTATTCATAGTCTACTAGCTTAGAAAGTCGATAAATATCCTTTGCTTTTATCAATATGACACCGAAAGGGAAATCGATACTTATCGGCTTTCTATGCTAGAATACGTCTATGAATAAGGGGGCTACGTCTCCCACGTTACGTTACGAATGGTGGTAAGTTATTACGTACCACGATAATAAACCCTTAAAATAAATAACCTGGCAAATAAATAAAATCGTGTAAAAGCCTTATTTCCGCCTTGCAGTGCACAGCAAAAAACTTCGTCATCAGAAATATAATCCAAAAATAGGGAAAAAAAGTGTATTATTAACACGATGGAGGACACTAAATGACGTTTTCTATTATAGGCAAAAAGAAACCAAAAAACTACTCAATACGATAGCTATTATCAAACCGGAATCAGAAAGGGATTGGAAAGTACTGCTGACACAACAAATGACACTTCATTTACCTAGAAAAGAGTTGTTTATAGATGTAGTGAGTGATTAATTAATCTATTGTCTTTAAGTCTCGGCACTTAAACTAGGAATATATGAATATAACTACGAATATATCCTAGATTGTCGTATACACTCTTGTGTCAACAGTACTTTCGAATCCCATTCTAATCGCGGTTTGATAATACAGACGTCGGTCAATGTATTAGAATTAGGTTCATTGCTAAGTTAAAGGTTAACACAGCGAGTATACCCAACAGACTCTAATTTCATATAACCGGCTATAACTTTTCCTATAATTCCAGGGCCGTCGCGCACCCAACATGGGCTGGCTCACGTTCACGTTCGGGCTGGAGCGCAAGTTCAAGCAGCTCTGCAAGCGGCTCGACGTGGTCCGCACCCACCAGCAGCAGGAGAGCCTCAAGTTCATGTCGCACTTCCACCGCCGGTTCATCATACGAGACGGGAAGCGGAACCAACCTCCGGTGAGTAACTATGCTAAGATCATCCTCTTTTTTTAGATCGGATCTCCTGATTGTAGATTTGTTTAGAGTTACTCCAAATCCTTAGACACAGTGGACCAGGGGCTCAATTCTGAAATGCTTGTAACTTGTAATATAAGTGGATTAACACTATAAATTAGATAAGGACTACGTTTGAGAAATAGGCTCCTGGTCATAGGGCCACATGTTGTTCCTCTTCTAGTTTCACGGAAACAACCTTCGGTGAGTATAAAATTCCTTCTTTCCTTTGTCTCATTATTTGGGATCAGTTCTCGTTCTCATAGTTCAGGGCATTCTGACTGTAGATGTAATTAGGTTCGCTCCAAATCCTTAGACACAGAGCCGGTCACAAGGCTACGTCCTGATCCTCTTCTGTTTTCTTGAACGATCTGGGCTCTTGGTTCAAAGATCATTCTCGAAAGAATGTTCACCCAACATGGGCTGGCTCACGTTCACGTTCGGGCTGGAGCGCAAGTTCAAGCAGCTCTGCAAGCGGCTCGACGTGGTCCGCACCCACCAGCAGCAGGAGAGCCTCAAGTTCATGTCGCACTTCCACCGCCGGTTCATCATACGAGACGGGAAGCGGAATCAACCTCCGGTGAGTACCTATGCTAAGATCATCCTCTTTTTTTAGGGATCGGATCTCCTCGTTCTCATTTCTAAAACCTTCTGACTGTAGATTTTATTAGAGTCTCTCCAAATCCTTAGACAGTGGACCAGGGGCTCATTTCTCAAAAGCTTGTAACATAAGTGGAATCTTATTAACACTATAAATTAGATAAGGACTACGTTTGAGAAATAGGCTCCTGGTCTTAGGGCCATATGTTGTTCCTCTTCTAGTTTCACGGAATCAACCTTCGGTGAGTATAAAGTTCCTTGTTTCCTTTGTTTCATTATTTGGGATCAGTTCTCGTTCTCATAGTTCAGGGCATTCTGACTGTAGATGTAATTAGGTTCGCTCCAAATCCTTAGACACAGAGGGCCGGTCACAATGCTACGTCCTGATGCTCTTCTGTTTTTGAACGATCTGGGCTCTTGGTTCAAAGATCTTTCTCGAAAGAAAAATAAATATTAAAAATATTATCTTATCTTAGAATGTTTACCCAACATGGGCTGGCTAACCTTCACCTTCGGGCTGGAGTGCAAGTTCAAATAGCTCTGCAAACAAAAATTGTTCTATGGGCTATGGGGAAGGTATTTCAAATCAGCCGAAACTCCATAGACAATAATTTTTTTTTTTTGGAGAAATAACATTTCTTCCGCCGTTTTTCCTGACCGGAACACGATACTGGACCAGGGGCCGGTCCGGTATCCCCTTCGAGGGTTTTTGAAAGGGTATTTCGTTCGACTTTGCTAACCAAAGCCGTTCCCGCTTAAAACCCCTTCATAAAGATTTTTAAAGGACTTTTAATACAGATATCCATATACTAAGCGGATAGCTAATTCTCTTTGCTAAGCGCTTAAAAAGTCGTTCGAACCTCTTGAATCCTCGTTTCCCTTATAACGCTAAAAAAGCCATTTTGATCCTTGCCTCTATAAAAATAAGAGCAATATTTACTTAATGTCGCTTCACGTTGTAGGTGTTTTACGCGGTATGGCGGCAGGTCGACGCGCTTTGACAATGTTGCTAGCCGCGAGAAGTAACTTATCTCCTCGTAATAAGGTTTAATACAGTGTGGCAATTAAGCCGTTCCAAAAGCATATTGAAAAAAGAAAGGGAAACTTATTCCTACATTCAATTGACGGCGAAAGGGAAACCCTACTACTTCCTACAGCTAAGTCAAATGAATGGGAAAGTAAAGTGTTAGCCATGTGATTTGGGCTATTCAATGATTAGCTAAGCCGTTCAACGACTTTTGTCTGGGAAGAGATTGACCGGTCCCTGTACTGAACATGCATTAAGCGGAAAACAACCATTGAAATTTCACCTTATATCCTCGCTCAGTACCCACAACACAAGCCTTAATTCTGCTTAGTGGTTTATTTGTGTAAAATGGTCTCATGATACTTTTCATTTCAGTTGATCAGTTTTTTTTATTTCTTGCACAGGAGGGCGGCAAGCAACCAGTGGAGTTGTTCGAGCTACGCAGCAACGGTTCAGCGCTGTGCACGCGGCTCGTGCAAGTGAAGGCTGACGCGGCGCAACTGAACAGCGCCTTCTGGTAATTTCAGCTTTATTAAAGGTGATATCAGACGGTTCATTTTTTCGTTTCATTCGGCATCTTTCACTTAAAATGACACGTCTGACCACGGAGTGAAACAAAAGTGCCGAATGAATTCATTAGTGAACCGATCCAACAATGTTGGATATTTTCATTCCGCATCTTTCACTCGCACTCCGAATGAACGGAAAATGAACAGTTCATTCCGTCTGAACACGGAATGAACTGTTCACTCGGATTCGGCCGACCGTTGCTACTCGAGCGTTTAAATCTATCGTCCTCGAGACACGACTTCATTGGACGCCATATGGACAGAAATGCGGAGTGAATGTTCATTTCTATTGTCATTCCAGCTTTGCTGTGTGAACATGGAATGAAACAAAAATGAAGCATTCACGCGAATGAACATTCATCCGAGTAAACCGTCTGATATCACCTTAACCACTCACTTGCTTCATGTAGCTTTTGTTACATGTCATCACTCTTATTTTACATAGTCATAGAGTCTATCGCAAAAATCAAAGCATGTGAGTGGATAAGGTGCGATCGCACCAATGCTCAAAAAATGTTGACGGTACGGAATCGCAGTGACGCATCGTATCCGTAATGTTTTTGCCGTATTTTCCCTAACACCGTCGCTTAAAATACGCAGTCGCAGCGTGTACGCTGTGATGCGCCCCAAACTCCGCTCAATTGCCAATCGTGAACGAAAGGCAACTATCTTTGTATCTATTTGAATCCCGAGATTACATGCCGTATAGTCCACAGCAGCAGCTTCCAAAAGTTACAATTCATAATCTTCATGACGTGTTAGTTAGTTAGTTTTCCTGGGCTTTTTCCGCAACTCTACAACCATTGTGCCTTTTTTGCGTGATAGCGAGGTAGCCCTATTCCAACCATCCAAGCTCCTCCACGAAACTCAGTGCATGTTTCGGGTTGCTAAATGCCTCCTTTAGTGTATGTGGAGTCCCCAAGACGTGATAATGTTTTATCTTCAACAGTTACATCCTAAACGTGCCGCTAGAGGGCTCCAACGACACGTCGTCAGCCATCGTGTACGCGTGGATCGGGAGCAAGGCGGACGCCGACTCGGCGCGCCTCATAGAACACATCGCCGAGCACAAGTTCAACAGCCCCTGGGTCAGCCTGCAGGTACTGTGTAGATCTGGCCTAAACGGCCGCTAGAGGGCTCCAACGACACGTCGTCAGCCATCGTGTACGCGTGGATCGGGAGCAAGGCGGACGCCGACTCGGCGCGCCTCATAGAACACATCGCCGAGCACAAGTTCAACAGCCCCTGGGTCAGCCTGCAGGTACTGTGTAGATCTGGCCTAAACGGCCGCTAGAGGGCTCCAACGACACGTCGTCAGCCATCGTGTACGCGTGGATCGGGAGCAAGGCGGACGCCGACTCGGCGCGCCTCATAGAACACATCGCCGAGCACAAGTTCAACAGCCCCTGGGTCAGCCTGCAGGTACTGTGTAAAGGGCTAAAACCCTAAAAATTACGACAAAATAAAAGATATTAAAAAAAGAAAAACGTTAAAGAATGAGGGGTTTTTGTTTTTCTTCCACTATGGGAATATTGTTTTCTTAAATAAATAAAAGAACAGTTCCATGTAAACTCCCATGTAATGAACAAAGTAATTTTCTTTAGCACCAGTGACTGCGCCCCTGTTTTAGAGCTCAATCTTCAGTTCGGCGACGCGACTGTTTTCTAGGTGTAATCCATTACAAAATTAACAAACTTCCAAATACAAAAGTATATCGGTATTTTATGTTCAGTACTTATGAATCTGACAACTGTTTGAACCTTCCGCCTGCGTAGAACCACCTGGGGGCAGAAAAAATATCGAAAACCCTCATTTAAATCCGACTGATCGTTTTGAAGAGTTTGATCGGTAGCTTAGCACACAATATGCGTATATCCAGTTATTGCGCGTTATATTAACATAATTTTGTGTAAAGAGATTCTTTCATGTTTTTTTCGTTCGCTGCTTGCTGCCGACTCTCAATAGGCATGATGACTCAACATCTTTTTTCGAATTGTCAAAACGATCGGCCATCGCCACTATGAAATTTCAGGTCACGTTTGTATACCGCCAAATGAGCTACTCTTTCAAGTTCTTTCCAATTAATGAAAAACAGGAATTTCTTCGTGTATTATGTCGTGCATAATGTGAAATTTATTTAAACTACAGTCATCACCCAGTGAAACAATTCCAGGTGTTGACGGAAGGCAGCGAGCCCGACAACTTCTTCTGGGTGGCGCTCGGCGGCCGCAAGGAGTACGACACAGACGCAGACTTCCTCAACTACACCAGGCTGTTCCGCTGCTCCAACGAGAAGGGCTACTTCACAGTCTCTGAGAAGTGCACCGACTTCTGCCAGGTGAGGACTTTGGTCTACGAACAAATCGTCGGCTGACAAACAAATCTCGGCGGCCGCAAGGAGTACGACACCGACGCAGACTTCCTCAACTACACCAGGCTGTTCCGCTGCTCCAACGAGAAGGGCTACTTCACCGTCTCTGAGAAGTGCACCGACTTCTGCCAGGTAAGCCCTTTGGTCTACGAACAAATCGTCGGCTGACAAACAAAACTCGGCGGCCGCAAGGAGTACGACACCGATGCAGACTTCCTCAACTACACCAGGCTGTTCCGCTGCTCCAACGAGAAGGGCTACTTCACCGTCTCTGAGAAGTGCACCGACTTCTGCCAGGTGAGGCGGTCTACGAACAAATCGTCGCCTGACAAACAAAACTCGGCGGCCGCAAGGAGTACGACACAGACGCAGATTTCCTTAACTACACCAGGCTGTTCCGCTGTTCCAACGAGAAGGGCTACTTCACGGTCTCTGAGAAGTGCACAGACTTCTGCCAGGTGAGGCCTTTGGTCTACGAACAAATCGTCGGCTGACAAACAAAACTCGGCGGCCGCAAGGAGTACGACACAGATGCAGACTTCCTCAACTACACCAGGCTGTTCCGCTGCTCCAACGAGAAGGGCTACTTCACGGTCTCTGAGAAGTGCACAGACTTCTGCCAGGTGAGGCCTTTGGTCTACGAACAAATCGTCGGCTGACAAACAAAACTCGGCGGCCGCAAGGAGTACGACACAGATGCAGACTTCCTCAACTACACCAGGCTGTTCCGCTGCTCCAACGAGAAGGGCTACTTCACCGTCTCTGAGAAGTGCACCGACTTCTGCCAGGTGAGGCCTTTGGTCTACGAACAAATAAATCTTCGAAAATTTAATTGCCTTTCAAAAACGGTCCTGAATTTTAATTCACATGTGTCACCCCCTCTTTAATGCATCACGGTAATGATTGTAATGAATTTCACTATGAACCTATAAAAACTTAAACCGCCATTTAAAAATTGTTGTGATTGGTCCATCAAAGTTTTGGCCAAAATATTCGCGGTGGTAAGAAAAGCGCTATGTCCTGCCCATCTTGGCTCAATCGCACAATTGTTTTTGGGGCCATTTTCCAGTTCGCGTTAGATGTCCATGCTTATATGTCCTGCGAACATCGAAATTCGTAAATTTCAGGGATTTGTCTCTGTCACTACAAAGAAGGTGTAGTAGAAAATAAGTTTTAGCAAATATATATGCAATAACAAGGAAAAACAATGATTTCCATTGTTTTGATGCATTAAGTACCTAGTTTGGGTTTTTAAATGCATTTTCCAATTTAAAATACTGCAAGATTATTTACATTTAGTTAAATACCTACCTAACCAAACAGAGTATAGGTCGATTTGTGTGAAATTGTCCCATATGTGTATTTATATAATAAACATCCCTATACGCTTTGTTTCCTAGCATTATATCTATTAATAAATACACATGTGTAATTAC
The DNA here is from genome assembly GCA_025490895.1 of Thaumatotibia leucotreta. Taxonomy (NCBI): domain Eukaryota; kingdom Metazoa; phylum Arthropoda; class Insecta; order Lepidoptera; family Tortricidae; genus Thaumatotibia; species Thaumatotibia leucotreta. The sequence goes on along the minus strand of JALPQI010008005.1, from coordinate 24,926 downwards.
GCCTAGCACATGTTAAACCGTGTTATTACATTTGTCAGGACGACCTCGCTGACGACGACATCATGATCCTCGACAACGGAGACCAGGTGTTCCTGTGGCTCGGCGCCAAGTGTTCCGAGGTGGAAATCAAGCTCGCCTACAAATCTGCACAGGTGACAAGTCTAAACTATCTATACAATTACAAGGTAGGCAAAAAATAAATACAATTAACCAATTGGAACTCTAGGCAAGTCAGGAACTATGTCAAAGTGACGCTGTAAATTAAATTGTAAGAAACTCCGTAATACATGTGATTTTGCAAGGTTCTAGAATTGGTTGAGTGTACAATCGACAACACAGCTGTGAATATAGACAAAGTGCCAGAAATATGTATACACACCTTTATGTCCAGGCAATAAAGTTCTGTTTACATATTTTTGGCACTTTGCCTGTGTTTACAGGTGTGTTGTTGATTGTACTCCCCTTTACCAAAGGACTTTTGGGACGCAGAACAGGCCCCTGCGGGGAATTTTTTGGATGTTAGTTTAACCTCTCGTGTGCTGGAAATATTTTTATATTTTTATGTTTATATTTTTTCCTAACTTCGCGCGGTAATTTCTCTTTTTGACGCACTTGTTATGAAAAAAATCGTCTCTTACACGTGTAAAAACTTTTTTTTAACTTGGGTTATTGTCGCCCTCGTTTCACTCGGGCTCCAACTTTCACCCTCGCCGTAAGGAGTTTTCCCTCACTAGTTAGGAAATGTACTATTTTCTGATAGTTTTCTCGTACGTGGATCCACGTTCCGGCATACAAGGGATTAAGTATCAGAAGCAGTATACCTACTTACTGCTTCTGAAACTTAAACTAAAGCAGTACACCAAGTACTACGGATAACAAATTTTTTGATGAAACATTTTGTTGGCAGGTCTACATCCAACACATGAAGACACTGCAGCCCGATCACCCCCGCAAGTTGTTCCTCACGCTGAAGAACAAAGAGTCTCGCCGGTTCACCAAGTGCTTCCATGGCTGGGGCGAGCACAAGAGGCCTCCTGAGTAAACTTGGAAATAGTTGGCCTACCACAAACGAAAATTTCAGGAATCTGTCTCTGTCACTCGAAAGAAGGTGTCATCGGCGTGAATGAGACAGATACCCGAAGTTTACTAATTTCGAATTTCGCGCTATAAGTCTACATCTACAACGAAATGTGGATTTCTATAATTATGTTTGGAGTTGTATCGTCCCTAAGCTGATACCCACACATTTTTACCTGTGTTATACAACTAATTCTTTCATATTGTTTGTTTGAATACCTAAATGAGACAGATACCTGAAATTTACCAATATCGATATTCGCGATTGGGCTATAGGTCTTTATCTACAACAAACTGTGGATTTCTATAGTTAATTTTTGAGTTGTATCATGTTTTTTACCTGTGTTATTTATTAATTCCTTCATTTTGCTTGTTCACACCTAATAGTAATTATATTTTAACTGATGATTGAATCTGGAAAATCTGTTAATAATATTTAATGTGGGTTTAAGGCTAGACACAAAACCACTCTGTCTGTCTTAACGATGTCTGTCATAGGAGTGAATGATGACTTCTATGATAGACATTTTAGAGGTTGGATTCGTCTAAACTGCGTCAATTTGTAACATAGTTCAAGTATTGCTCTATTCTAATCATATTGTATTGAAAGCCTACTGAAGATAATATCTTAACCCTTTCACAGCCGGCAAAAACAAATATTCTTTTAAAGGGTTTAGCAGCCTTACCGAACAAGTGGTGCCTTTCCCCACGGATGAGGTCAATATTTTAGGTGGTGTACTAGCAGGACCTAAGAATACTCCATGCTTAATATCAGCTCTAGATCTTCTTTTGTTTCAGAGTTATTCAAGATAATGTAAAATATACAGGGTGCCGTTGAAAGTGGCATATTTCGTAAACTGTTCAAGTTAGATCAACCAAACAAAATTGTGTTTGATAACAATAAAATAAACTACAAAAGGCATATTTTTAACCTGCATGTTGTCCTTATTTTTCATAATAAAAAAAGGTTTCTTGTTTTTTTTTCCATATTTTTTTTATTTCACGCGGAGGTACACCTACAAAAAAAATATGCATACATAGCCACTAATGTCCACTGTATACAAAAATAAAAATATTTCCGTAAATCATCGTGCGTCATGCCAAAAAAAAATTTTTTTCAGAAGTAGTCGTTACTGGCATACAAATAAAGTACCAGTGCAGTGTGACCATAAGTTAGTGTGTAGGTATACAATCTCTCGACACTTACCGCACAAAATATCATTGACGTTAATTGACTTATTAGTACATTTGCTTTATAAAAGAGAGATAAACATTTGACACATAGTATTGTTTTCTACATTTGATTTGTTGCATTTTCTGTAGGAAAATGGAAAAAATTAAGTGTAAGTCTTGTGAAAAAACGTTAAAAAATATATGTTGAAAGAAAAAATGCATACAAACTGGACAAGAGGCTGATTTATACAGGGTGTGGCCTGTAACAGGAGCAAAAAATCAAATGGAAGACTCCTCTGACTGCCTCTAGTTATTCGCAAAAGGTCCCAGTGTTTTAAAGTTATCCATTAAGGAGAAACAGTATGTTAAAGTTACGACCTATGAGTGATGTATCTAGGTATCACAACATTGTACCTTATTAATGATTAAACATATTGGTAGTTCAGTGGACATAAAACTAAATGAGCTAAAAAGTTTTTTTGAACTCATGGTTTTTTAACTGGTTTAGCAAAAAAAAAATTTTTTTTGTATTACACCGATTTAACTTTTTTGGTATAAGTCAATTTACGTCAATGATATTTTGTGCGGTAAGTGTCGAGAGATTGTATACCTACACACTAACTTGTGTTCACACTGCACTGGTGCTTTATTTGTATGCCAGTAACGACTACTTCTAAAAAAAATTTTTTTTAGCATGACGCACGAATAACTAGAGGCAGTCAGAGGAGTCTTCCATATGATTATTTGCTCCTGTTACAGGCCACACCCTGTATAAATCAGCCTCTTGTCCAGTTTGTATGCATTTTTTCTTTCCACATATATTTTTTAACGTTTTTTCACAAGACTTACACTTAATTTTTTCCATTTTCCTACAGAAAATGCAACAAATCAAATGTAGAAAACAATACTATGTGTCAAATGTTTATCTCTCTTTTATAAAGCAAATGTACTAATAAGTCAATTTACGTCAATGATATTTTGTGCGGTAAGTGTCGAGAGATTGTATACCTACACACTAACTTATGTTCACACTGCACTGGTACTTTATTTGTATGCCAGTAACGACTACTTCTGAAAAAAAATTTTTTTTGGCATGACGCACGATGATTTACGGAAATATTTTTATTTATGTATACAGTGGACATTTGTGGCTATGTATGCATATTTTTTTTGTAGGTGTACCTCCGCGTGAAATAAAAAAAAATATGGAAAAAAAAACAAGAAACCTTTTTTTATTATGAAAAATAAGGACAAGATGCAGGTTAAAAATATGCATTTTGTAGTTTATTTTATTGTTATCAAACACAATTTTGTTTGGTTGATCTACCTTGAACAGTTTACGAAATATGCCACTTTCAACGGCACCCTGTATATTTTACATTATCTTGAATAACTCTGAAACAAAAGAAGATCTAGAGCTGATATTAAGCATGGAGTATTCCTAGGTCCTGCTAGTACACCACCTAAAATATTGACCTCATCCGTGGGGAAAGGCACCTCTTGTTCGGTAAGGCTGCTAAACCCTTTGTACTCTAATGAACTATCAATAGAGTTTAAAATCGAGTAACGAGTTAAGTTCGTAATCGGCTTGCAAAGGGTTAATCTAAAATAACAAAGGGCTCTCTTCATAGGTTGGGTATTTAAATTAGGCTTTAATATCTTTGTTGTATCTGATTTCTGTCATGTAGTGGCCATAGTATACCAATGCCAACACAGTTAATTCCTTATCACAGTGTGTGCAAAGTGCAAGTAGTTATCTGTGTGGCAATGGAACAATATTTTGTGTCTACAGCACACCAACTTTTGTCTGTACAGCAAAGTTCCTTCTTTCTTTTTTTCTTTCTAATCTTGCTTCAATTTTGTACAACAAAGAAATTTGACTACTAGCTTATTTTAAGCATTGTTAAATATCTTGGAAGTAATAACGCCACAACAAATTGATTTGATCTGTATAAAGAAATTACTTTTCATTGAAAGAGTTGCCTTCCGCTGTCAAGTTATATTAGCTTCTCTCTATTTTAATGGCTATCAAAGCTATGTCTATGCTTAATACTGTATGAACTGCCATGCAAATAAAATTGTTTTTGTGATGCAACTCTGTCACTGTAGATGTGGCTAGTTTAATGTAGACATGGCTAGTGCAAAGAGATTTGATGGCAGGTAGGAAGGTATAAGGGCAAAGTGTTCTTATTTGACCCTAGGATTAGCTATAGCAATTGCAAAGCCTGAATTCATTGCCGTCCAGGTGTTTTTGATCTTTATTGGGAATCAGTATTCAATTTAATTTTTTAATGCGAAAATCGCCTTGATATATATAAGGAATCTTTTGAAGTTTCTGTAGTGAGTTGCACAATTACTGATTAGAATGTCCAACTGGGCTTCCATAAAAGACATTAAACAAGGAATCAGATAAATGATAGCAATCAAAGACTGAATCATGCCATTTTTTAATTCATTTTATTTGTCATCTTCACTTAAAATATTAAGCACAAGTAGGACATTGAGATTACAGTACCATAGCACTACAGGTGTAACTGTGACTAGCATAGCAGAGATTTCTTTTGGTGTACTCTGTGACAAGTTATGCATTTGTTTTAATGCATTTACATTATCAAATTCTAACAATTAATTTAGATGTACATAGGACTATTATTGAATTTATAATATATTGATTTCCATACTGTAATCATGTAAATAAGATTTAATTTATTGAAAGATTAAATTTTAAATGTCATGATTTATGTGCAATAACAGTTTAAAAATAAGCAGTTAAGCACAAAATGTATCACCTAAAATGTAGCTTTTATAACAATTGTATCATAAAATATATTAATAAATAAATAAACTGTTAGATGCATTTTTACTGTACACTAAAATATTAAGCATAATATTCATCCTTACATAATGGAAGAGAACATATTCATAGATTAAAATGAAGTAAATATGTACAAAACATTATTCCTATGAGTCAAAACCATCGCGAGCCCTAGCACTTAGTCGTCATCGTCATCGTCGTCGGAGGGAACGAAGAGCTCATTCTCCTCCAGGAAGTTAGCTATGTTTTTGCTAATAGCAGCTCCAATAAGTAGGCCAGGCACTACCGCACATACAATTCCCAGAAGACCGAACGGGGTCTTCTCGGGTTCGGGAAGAATGGCACCAGATGGAGTGGTCGTTGCAGTTCTTCTTTGCACTATCTGCTCTGGCTTCGAGAGGCTTTTGGACTGGGCGAGAAGTCTGGACAGCCGTGAGATATACATCGTGTCTGCGACGTAATAAAAGCACCGACCGTCTCTCGCAAAAACGCGAAATATATTTTTAGCACTTTTTCTCCTCTGCCTAGATCCTTGTCTGTCTTTTGACAGTGACAGATGACAGTAGCCAAAATCCACCACAGACAAGCAAAATCTTAGTGCTGTTCATAGTGCGATCTATAAAATATCGACATACTTTTTACGATATTAATTGAAAAAGTACCGGTTTTTACAAGTTAATTAATTTGGTAAAGCACTATTTTTCAAGCAGACAAATGTCAAGTTGTCAACAAAACTAAAATATTCGACAGTATTGATGGTATTGTTTTTTGGTTTAATCCTAAAATTGTTCATTAATTTGTAATTTAATGTTTGAGGATGAATGTGACGCTAGTGAGCTTGGAAGCATTACTTCGTGAGTAAATCAATTTCTTCTTATCACACTTTTAAACATAATAAAGATAAGTTACAAATTTATTTGTTGTTTAGTGAAAGCCACGCACGAATCCCTACCATGCCCGGACGCTCCAGCATTAGAGGCATTCTGCAGTGTGATGCGGGACTCCTCAGAAGGCCCGCAGTTGGCAGCCCAGGCGCTATCTGGTCGCATCCATACACATAATGCTCGCGAAGCTTTGCTAGCGCTCTCAACCGTAGACCGCTGTATGCGGAAATGTGGACCGGCTTTTCATGCTGAAATTGGTAAATTCAGGTTTCTCAATGAGATGATAAAACTGGTATCACCCAAATATTTTGCTAGCAGAACAGCACCTGAAGTTCAAACCAAGGTGAGCCTGTTCATTATATTTTTTATTGTAAAATGTATGTACTTAGTTTGAATTGTAGGTATAACTAAAGTTTCAAATCGAGATAAGCATTGAAATAATATAACAAAAAGCTATGGGATTCAGGAAAACTAAATATAAAAATAATTATCCTTATGTTTTAGGTACTTCAGTTACTTCATGCATGGTCAATTGAATACCCAAAGGAAACTAAATTTAAAGTTGCATATGAAATGCTGAAAAATCAGGGTGTGGTAAAAGAAACACCTCCACCCTTGCCTCCAGAAGATGTGGTTGTTAGCCCTCGGAATAGAAATGCCATATTTGAGGATGAGGAAAAGTCAAAACTATTGCAGAAATTGCTGCAGAGCAAAAAGCCTGAAGATCTGCAGCATGCAAATAGGCTGATAAAAAGTATGGTCAGAGAGGTATGCTACTTTACATTAATATTTAGTGAATTGCTCACAGGGAATTCTATTTATATTAAACTATGTTTTTTTTTCTCAAATAGATCTATGTTGTTTGGGTTAATTAATGTGTTAAAGTTACTACTATGGTATATGTATTATAATTCATCTGTAAATGAGTAAAAACTTTCTTATGGATAAAGACTGGGGTCTGGGGGATGTTTAATAAATAGATGCTATGAGTACTATTAAATTGTATACAGGGTGATCATGGCGTTGTGATCCCAACTGTGAAAAATGTGTCAAGATGGTCTTTCTGAATAAGGTTTCCCATGGAACAAATAATATGAATATCACGAAAAAAAATACTGGTTTCATACCGATCGGTGCAAAAGTGTTTATAATTTCCAGTCTCGTCTCATAATTATGTAAACACATTTAAGAAAAAAGACTAAGAAACCGTGTGTGTGTGTGTGTGTGTGTGTGTGTGTGTGTGTGTGTGTGTGTGTGTGTGTGTGTGTGTGTGTGTGTGTGTGTGTGCGTGTGTGTTATGGAAAGTGAGCGGAATGAACCAATGGACTCTCTATACACATGGCCGCAATATGTCTTCAGTGTCGCTGTAAGAAAGAGTAGCAAACCATTTTTTTTAAGCAGATTTTACTTCGAAAATCGTCATATTTTTTAAATCGTTTCGTCCGTCGTGGGCCTTGCAAACAGCATTGTACAAGAACGGGTGCATGTAAGATGTAGAACGTTTGGCATGTGCGGATTTGACGGCGGGTATTGGAACTCTGTAAACTCGCCTACTCATAATATGGTCCTTCAGTGGAGACTTGGCAATACTTTTATGAACTCTTACAACTGCATTCAGGATGTATAACTGTCTCACACGAAGGTACCCTGTTTCATTGTAGAGTGTGTCTGTTGGGAACCGAATGGGCTTTTTTAGCATCACCTTGATGACTGCGCGCTGGGCGCGCTCTAGGTCGAGCATTGCCGTCTTACCTGCGCTGCCCCAGACTGCCACGCAATACTGTATTATCGACTGGCACAGCGCATGAAAAACTACACGCAGTACATCAGGAGGCGCGCAATCCCGAAGCCGTTTTACCATGTAAATCACTTTCCTGGCCTTCTTGGATAGAGCACTTATATGGTCTTTGAAAGAGAGGTGTTCGTCGACTATAAGGCCGAGGTACTTTACTATGAACTCGAACTTAACTAGTTGTAAAAAAAGTATGTTTGTTCATATAGGTCCCATGGGAAACATTGTTCAGATAGACCATCTTAACACATTTTTCACAGTTGGGATTATGACCCTGTAATCACCCAGTATTATGTATTCCAACAGTTGACACTTTCTGAAATTCTGTGCATCAACTATTTCTTGACTCTCATTGCCAGGGTTAAGGGTTAAAAAAAGGGTATTTGACGAAATAAAATGGATAAACTCTCATATATTCATTAACTTTAACTTAATTCCGACGTTTCAGACACTTTACAGGGTTTGTGTGTATTTCAATGATTAACTAACCAACATAACATTAAAAATACAGTAAAATGGTATATTTCGATGCAAGTGCAAAATAGTACATTACGACACAAGTGCGAAAAACACGAAATTCGAAATGAGTGGCGATGTTTTAAAACACGACCAGAGTGTTTTAAATCGACACGAGTTATGAATTTCGTTTTTGCGCGTGTCTCGTACGACGTTTTTTAGTACAGGTGGCCCTCCGAAGTTTTGTACATGACGTAAAATGACCCACTTCTCGCACTAGAGCCTAAAAAATGCACCATCTGTACTAAAAAGTATATTTTTCACAGGACCTTTTTTACAGTAACCTAGCTATGGACTGTGTTATTAAAACATGTAATTATTTCATAATTTAACGACGAACGAGTCTTTATCGCGTAAACTTCCATTTATGTATCTATATATTATCCTGACATTTCGGGCATGACGTTACGCAGGTGGTCGAAGGCAGACTGCCTGAGTTTACGCGATGCAATGAAAAACAGTTGAAACCTAAATGTATTGAAGTGAACTTGTGTGAGGCCTAACGTTAAGAATTTTTTTCTAGGAAACTTGATGAAATTGTCACCTGCGTTACCCGACAAAATAGTGTTAATCGAAAAATTGATGTTGATTGGCCCTTGTATGCCTATCTTGCTTCTGCCATCTATCTGTTTGCAGGAGGAGCGTCGCACAGAGGCGAGCTTCCGTCGCGCACACGAAGTAGCATGCGCACTCGACAGCGCAGGGCTGTTGCGCGACATGTTGCGGCACTGCGGCGCGGCCACGCCGGACGAGCTGCAACTGATACGCGAGCTGTTCGCGCGCTGCGCCCGCCTGCGGCCCACGTTGCAGCGCCTCGCCGCGGCCACGACCAGCCAGGACAACCTCGGTAACACATGCTGTGATACTGGTGTACCGTAATGCTCACCATGCGACATTAATGTGGCATCGCATCACTTATTGCAGCCTGTAGCCTCTTTATACATGAAACTGAATTGAAATGAATTTATTAATAACATTAGGTTACAAGTCAAGGCCTTCAATTAGATAATAGTACATGGTGTATCAAGGGAGATAAGTATCCGTACTTACAAGAGTGTTAGAAGACTTGTTTGTCTTTTAATGACTCAAGTTAGTATTCCGCTTACCGACCGTGATGCATACAATGTTTTTCATAACATTTGCGGACAAAAATATAAGTTTTAAGACAAAATATTATCCTATGACGTACTGACATTTCTATTACTCCCTAGGGAATTTTAATTTTCTATTACTCCCGCTACGCATGCAAGCAATGGCGCGCTTAGACAGCAAGTGTGATGAAAAGAATTTTGCTACAATCTAGTTACTTTTGAGAAATAGGCCCCTGACATATGCGCGTCTGGGCCGTCCTATAAAAACGGAGAATTAACTGGGTTCCATTCCATGGAACTTTTGTTGTTAATGCAATGTATCTGCATCTTCATTGAGCGCTAACGACTTGGAACAGAACACGTATAGTGAGTTTAAATGAAATAAGAAAAAATACGTGCCCAACATTTTTGGTATAGTTTTTTTGTGATATAAAGGGCGCCCATTGCGCCTGGTTTTGCCTCTGTTGTTCAGTTATTTGCTTCAATCTGGACACTCTTCAATTTTTATTTCAAATACCCTACTCAGGATGACTACATAAAATGAACTGTGACGTAAAACAGTTTGACATGCCTGGCACTTTTATTTTTGTTATAATAAACTCCCGAAAAAACTACATCCAATAATAACACATTTCTTCCACTAATCATTAAACTTTTCCTTACAGATGACATATTAAGTTCAATTGATCTCTTAGATGAAGTGGGCGAGCAATACAAGCTATGTATGGAACAGCAAACCAAAAAGGAATCAGTGGAAGACAAACCTACCAATGAAAGCTTACTCGACTTTGCCGGGGCAAATACCCCACTTTCCCCAGGTGGTGATGGGGATAAGGCCCACATTGTGCAAAGTCCAGCTATTGATGAGCTTGGTGATATATTTTCTGCCAAAGATGGTCCCAGCAATATTGCTGAGCCCTTGAAACCTGTGAATCTAATGTCCAATGGTAAAGATAATGGTGAGTATTGTTATCGGTAAACAGGAACAGATGTAGTGCATAATACTTTGCCTACGTATTTTAACGGAAATGTCCTAAATCCTATTGCTTTCACAATGAGCTTCAATATCCATTACACTGAAGTTGGTTGAGACAGGAATATAAATTCTGATGTTTCTGGAAAAAGATGCACTACATCTGTTACAGGACTTATTGCATAGCCATACACACCAATAGTCCATTGTCATCTGAATTTAAATCCCATATATTTTCGGTTTCATGTGGCATCTAACAATGCTGTAAAATTAATAGGTTGTTTGACGGGTTTAGATAAAAAACCTTACCTTCATAAAACATTCATTAGTCACACTCGGCGGCTGAACGTCAGTTTTCAATCATACAGTCTGTTTAGTAGTCATACATTTTCCATAATCTGCGACTTCCATGTCTTTAATTACTTAATTATATTTAATTGCATCAGTATTTACATAAATCTTAGTGTGCGTTAGTGACGCCCACCTATCAAATAAAACATCATCATCATATCAGCCAAGACGTCAGCTTCTGAACATAGGTCTTCCCTAAAGATTAACCCGGAATGGTCATGCGCCACCTGCATCCAGCGGACTCCTACGACCTTCACCAGGTCTTTAGTCCACCTTGTTGGGGTACTGAACTAAATAAATTTATAATTTATTATACAGGGTGGGAATGAGTATACCGACAGACTTTACCAATGCATTTTTGATGTCAAAAGAAGTAAAAAATATTTTGAGACATATGCATATGTCATTATTGGACAAAAAGTTTTTAATCCTTTTTTGTGATTTTTTTTTATTATTTTATACATGACCAGTAATAAATTGTTGGGAATTTTTTTTTTTAAGGATTTTATTTTTTTTTTCACTGAAAAATTTTCTGATATTTTTTTGTCATTTTCTCTAACTTTCGTCAGTGAGTATGTCAAGATGAAAACTATTAGTGTAAGAATTTTAATCGTGCAGGCATCTATCAGTGACTTATGATGAAAATAGTTTATTGAAAAACATGTCATTAAGTATCTCTTAAATTAAGCCGAATCCAGAAAAGTTCATATGACATTATAGTCTCAAAATGTGGTCAGAAATACACCTTTCAAGTTTGTTGGGTTACTCACTAACCACCCTGTATTATAATTAATAAAATAAAAGCCGTGTGGTGACGGCAGTAACAATACATTTGTCATCACCCCGACTCTTCCCACGAGTGTCCTAAGAGCCGACTAAGGTTTTGAAGTGTCACTGACGATTGTTAGACAAAATATTGATGATTAGCAGCAGCGTTATCATAGTGAGCATATTACTGCGATCGCTAATCCGCTTTTCCAGCGTGGCGATCATGGGCATTTACCTCCTACTGCATGTAACTATAAATAAATAAATATTATTTGGATATCTTTACACAAATCGACCTAGTCCCACGGTAAGCTCAATTAAGGCTTGTGATGAGGGTACCAGGCGACGACATATATAATAGATATATACATATAGATACTTAAATACATAGACAGCGATGACCAAGGAACAAATATTTGTGATAAATAAATACACAAATAATGCCCTCGCCGGGATTCGAATCCGGAACCTCCAGCTTCGTAGGCAGTGTCATTAGCAACTAGGCTACGGAGGCTGACAATATATGCATAGTTAATAGGAGAGCCTACATCCAAGCAGTGGCCTGAAATAGGCTGATGATGTGAATTAATATAAATACATTTACCAGATGACGTCGACCTCCTCGGAGACAAGCCGGCCAAGACCGAAGGCTGGCAGGAGCTGGACTCACTCGGCGCGCAGCTTCTCCGACAATCTTTACCCGACAGCGCGAAGCGAGTCGACAACTTTAACAGGTACTGGATTGTATACACCCCAAGCCAAAAGTATAGAAATAAGCTTACATTATTAGTAAAGGCAATCCAATTGTACCCACAATGTCGTAACAGATGTGCTTACCATAGAAAAAATCAACTGCGAAAGACTGGTTGTCACGGGATCCAATTGTATTACCATATTAAGTGTTTTCAGATTGTAGACACACTTATCTGTTCACTTATTATTCACAAGTATCGTTTCGAAAAAAATCGCTTTTCTCGATTTATATTGTTATAATACCTATAACTATTTTACAATTTGATACGCTATAATACGAGGATATATGGGGAAACGGAATGCAATTGTAATGCACGCTGTATTAGACTTAACCCATGGAAAGTACCTATATTAAGTACTGTTCAGAGTTTCCCAAATAAAAAAGATCGATAGATTCTTCTTTGTGAAGGATTTGATTAAAAATGATAGCAGATAACTTAAAAAATTAAAATAATTATTTCAACATTTAAATTTTCAGTAAACCAGCGAAAAAGGTACCCATGAATGAGTTGGAAAAGCATTCACCAAAACAAAGCGAATTACCAAAGAACGGCGGTTTCGACTTAGACTTCTTTACCAAAAAACCTGACAATAAACCCAGTATGTTAGAAACCAAAAATAGTACTGAAGAACACTTGTGTACTCCTATAAGCCCTAATGATGACGTAATGGTGGATATATCAGATAATGCTACCGTTAACCAAGATGACAAAATTAAATCAAATTATGAAACAAATAAACCAGTGACTAAACCGGACGATAAAATGACAATAGAACCTCTAACAGATGTATATGTAGACGTGAGCAGTGTCACATTAAGCCATGTGCCTTTGTTGATCGCTTTTAAAGAGGAGACCGGGGTAACTGTGATGCTGCAATGTTGTAAGGACAAGCCGCGGAGAGATGTCAGTGTGGTTCTTGTGACCACTACTAACAACAGCCATTTTGAGATTGAGGATTATAAGTTCCAGCCTGTGGTGCCAAAGGTAATTAAATAAAATTTTCTTCGGTTACCGCGAGGATTACACATGAAATAAAACTATGAAAACGGATAAACTCGCGTATATTAACTAATTTTAACTTCATTCCGACGTTTCGAACACTTTACAGGGTTCGTGGTCTGCGGATGACTGACACTTGAGGAAATTTGATAGATCTACCTCCATCAAAATATGAAAGATAAGTACAAAACTACCCACCAAAGAAAATTTTCCTCCAGTGTCAGTCATCCGCAGACCACGAACCCTGTAAAGTGTTCGAAACGTCGGAATGAAGTTCAAATTAGTTAATATACGCGAGTTTATCCGTTTTCATAGTTTTATTTCATGTAATTAAACAATTTCTATTGCTTCGAAACTGTACGATGTAGAAAGGTCAACTGGCGACGTGAATAGAATTTTTAGATTCTATATTATTGGGAAAAGCTAGGTTCGGTTACTGTATTATGCAATAAAAAAAATAGTAAATGCACCGCGGACTATAATAGACTAGGGATTAATTGTAGGACACTTCAAGTTTGTATCACTTTTTGGTGAAGGAAAGCATCGTAACTATCGTAAGGAGCCAGGTGAACCCCGATAAGTACCTCCTAGTACAAGTTGCCAGTAAATACATATACTCTATAGATTAGCTACCATAGAAAAGGTTTATAACTCATACGAAATTGGGCCTTACGTTCAGAAATTAAGTTCGAAATGATTGGCGATAAAGTAAAACAAGACCGAAGTACGAATTTCCTTTTCGCACGTGTATCGTACGACGGTTTTCAGTATAGATAGCCCTCCGAAGTTTCGACCTGACCAGAATTGAATCACTTCTCGCACCACAAAGTACCATCTGTACTGGAAAAATAAGTTTCGTGGAATTTTAATGATATATCCCTTCAACTGGCAATTTATTTCATTGGAATTGCTGAAAGTTCAACTTTCTGTCAATTAATTAAAATCCAAATTGGTATTGCCGCAGCGGAAGCTTGACAGACGAAGGTATGAATCATAACTTTTACCCTATAACCATGTCAACGAGTGTCAATGCATATATATTTTTTAGTACAGATGGTGCCTTTTTTAGGCTCTAGTGCGAGAAGTGTGTCATTTTACGTCAGGTCCAAAACTTCGGAGGGCCATCTGCACTAAAAAACGTCGTACGAGACACGTGCAAAAACGAAATTCGTAACTCGTGTCGATTTAAAACACTCCCTATCGGTCGTGTTTTCAAACATCGCCACTCGTTTCGAATTTCAGGTTTTTGCACTTGTATCGTAATGTACTATATTCACGCCCCAGGGTTGCAAAGTCCGTCTCCTCCCCGCATCGGGAACGACCCTCCCGCGCTACAACCCGTACGAGACTCCCGCACTGCGACAACTCATGCTCATAGCGCGACCCGCCTCCAACCCGCCCGTCGGCCTCAAGTTCGTCATCACGTACTCGTCGCAAGACGAACCTTGCTCTGAGATCGGCGAAGTTGCTAAACTACCGCTTGATTGAATGTAAAGGTATAGTCATAGAACAGTTCCTAATATTACAACCAGTAGACTCACTGCGACAACTCATGCTCATAGCGCGACCCGCCTCCAACCCGCCCGTCGGCCTCAAGTTCGTCATCACGTACTCGTCGCAAGACGAACCTTGCTCTGAGATCGGCGAAGTTGCTAAACTACCGCTTGATTGAATGTAAAGGTATAGTCATAGAACAGTTCCTAATATTACAACCAGTAGACTCACTGCGACAACTCATGCTCATAGCGCGACCCGCCTCCAACCCGCCCGTCGGCCTCAAGTTCGTCATCACGTACTCGTCGCAAGACGAACCTTGCTCTGAGATCGGCGAAGTTGCTAAACTACCGCTTGATTGAATGTAAAGGTATAGTCATAGAACAGTTCCTAATATTACAACCAGTAGACTCACTGCGACAACTCATGCTCATAGCGCGACCCGCCTCCAACCCGCCCGTCGGCCTCAAGTTCGTCATCACGTACTCGTCGCAAGACGAACCTTGCTCTGAGATCGGCGAAGTTGCTAAACTACCGCTTGATTGAATGTAAAGGTATAGTCATAGAACAGTTCCTAATATTACAACCAGTAGACTCACTGCGACAACTCATGCTCATAGCGCGACCCGCCTCCAACCCGCCCGTCGGCCTCAAGTTCGTCATCACGTACTCGTCGCAAGACGAACCTTGCTCTGAGATCGGCGAAGTTGCTAAACTACCGCTTGATTGAATGTAAAGGTATAGTCATAGAACAGTTCCTAATATTACAACCAGTAGACTCACTGCGACAACTCATGCTCATAGCGCGACCCGCCTCCAACCCGCCCGTCGGCCTCAAGTTCGTCATCACGTACTCGTCGCAAGACGAACCTTGCTCTGAGATCGGCGAAGTTGCTAAACTACCGCTTGATTGAATGTAAAGGTATAGTCATAGAACAGTTCCTAATATTACAACCAGTAGACTCACTGCGACAACTCATGCTCATAGCGCGACCCGCCTCCAACCCGCCCGTCGGCCTCAAGTTCGTCATCACGTACTCGTCGCAAGACGAACCTTGCTCTGAGATCGGCGAAGTTGCTAAACTACCGCTTGATTGAATGTAAAGGTATAGTCATAGAACAGTTCCTAATATTACAACCAGTAGACTCACTGCGACAACTCATGCTCATAGCGCGACCCGCCTCCAACCCGCCCGTCGGCCTCAAGTTCGTCATCACGTACTCGTCGCAAGACGAACCTTGCTCTGAGATCGGCGAAGTTGCTAAACTACCGCTTGATTGAATGTAAAGGTATAGTCATAGAACAGTTCCTAATATTACAACCAGTAGACTCACTGCGACAACTCATGCTCATAGCGCGACCCGCCTCCAACCCGCCCGTCGGCCTCAAGTTCGTCATCACGTACTCGTCGCAAGACGAACCTTGCTCTGAGATCGGCGAAGTTGCTAAACTACCGCTTGATTGAATGTAAAGGTATAGTCATAGAACAGTTCCTAATATTACAACCAGTAGACTCACTGCGACAACTCATGCTCATAGCGCGACCCGCCTCCAACCCGCCCGTCGGCCTCAAGTTCGTCATCACGTACTCGTCGCAAGACGAACCTTGCTCTGAGATCGGCGAAGTTGCTAAACTACCGCTTGATTGAATGTAAAGGTATAGTCATAGAACAGTTCCTAATATTACAACCAGTAGACTCACTGCGACAACTCATGCTCATAGCGCGACCCGCCTCCAACCCGCCCGTCGGCCTCAAGTTCGTCATCACGTACTCGTCGCAAGACGAACCTTGCTCTGAGATCGGCGAGGTTACTAAGTTACCGCTTGCTGAGATCGGCGAGGTTGCCAAGTTACCGCTTGATTAAATGTAAGGTACAATCATAGAACAGTTTCTAATCTTATTACAACCTCTCTAATCTTATTATAACTTAGAATCACTGCGATAACTCATGCTCATAGCGCGACTCGCCTCCAAATCGCCCGTCGGCCTCAGGTTCGTCCGTAATTAGAGTTTCAGCAAATTGACTGGACATCAAACATTAGATCGCGCTATTTCCTCGATTTATTGACTTCATATTCTATATCAGTAGTGGCAAAGTAACGAAAATCGTAGTTGGGTGACGTAATATTCGGAGCCATGTTACGTCAATCCTCTTAATACTTTTTTTTTCTTCAAATCACTTCTGCTATTATAGTAATAATGTCGAACCTATTACGCTTTTAAATTATGATTGGTATATGATTATTGATAGTAGCATTACTAAAATGTATTTGTTTTCTTGAACAGAGTGGAGCTTCTGCGAACCGTCAGATCCAGATAGTGCAAACGACTGCTTCGCAATCCTATGCTTAAAGTTAATTCGTTTTTTTTGTTTTAAGACAAATATTCATCAATACATCATCCGGTCAAAGATTCCTTATTCAACTTTGAGATAAAGATCTGATTACTATTATGTTACTAGTAAGTTAAATTTATTTATGATGTGAAAGCTTCCTACTATTTTATTACTGCATTATTTTTTATTTGCAATATGATATGGTCTCTTTATATTTTATTTTAAGTTTAGTGGTGGAAATGGAGACGGGTTCTTGGTAAATTTCATATGTTAGGGAAAGTTACCATTTGGGAATATTCCTCTTTTAGTTTTGGGAAAGTCACCGGGAATGGCAACCACTAGGTGGAAAAAATTTAGGTATCCGCTAAGCTAAGAGTACAGAATAAAAACTGTTTTTTTTTTTTCTAAAACGCTTACCAATGTTTAATATCATCACAAAACAGAAAAATGTATTTAATATTTGAACCCTAATATCAAATGAAGAAGAGTTCAGCACCAAAGTAGCCATATGTGGCTTAATTAATATCAAAAGATTTTGTCTCAGTTTAACCTTTTGACTGCCACAGTCGGCCATAGACGACAACGGAAAATCGTGACTACAATGCCAATGACGGCACTGGCCGCCAGCTACGCCAATGCAGTAGGAACTTACGTGGGACGCCGTAGAGTTCGCTTAAATTAATCTGAGTAAGGTGTAGGTAGGGTTAATTTATGCTACACTTTAAAAGTTCGATTTTCTTCGGTGGGCGGGATACTTATTTTTAGTATAGTAATTTAGTTGGCATATTATATTATTGAGTGAGAGATATGTTATTATATTTTGTTCTAGTCGAAATTCCATTGAAATTTTGCATTTATAACATTCCAAACATGACTGTACTTATAATGATTGCGTATAATTTGTGCCAAGAGGCATTTATGTATGTGCTTTATAATTTTTAAGGATCCGGTAGCAGTATTAGTGCAATACAAAAGTATTTTAAATAAGATGACTATCTATTGATTGATGCATTGAGTTCCCAGAGTGTAGTATCTTATAAGACGAAGACTGGAAATATATGTGACACAACCTTAGAGCGACATAAGAGCGTATCACATATCTTTCAGTTTTTATCGTATTACCCGGGTGAATCAACTTTTGCTATGATTACGGTCGCCCGAGTCACGCTGGTTTTATACTAAATTATGTTTCTTAAATTAATCAAGCAAGCACAGTAGTGCATGTCTGTAGGTGGCCCATTAAAGAAAGGGCTTATTAACGCCAGAAAAATGTATATTTGCATAGTTTAAGTAGCATAACTTTGCATAAAACCAGCGTGACTCAGGTGACCGTAACCTTGGCAATAAATAACCAACAGAAAAAGTTGATTCACCCACTCCCTTATTCATAAACGTCTCTTAACTTAGCAAGCAGCTATGTATTTTTTGTCTCTTTCGGTCTTATCAACACGTCTATAAGAGCGAAAGGGACAAATTAATAATACTTAGCGTCTTGCTAAGTTAGATGTTTATGGGGGTAAGGCTATTGACAGTGACTGTACAGAGTGATTTTTAATTCACCGGCCAAACAGTAATTAATGTAATTGTTTGTCTTTTGCTCTTATGGACACATTGTTAAGAGAGGCTTGAGTTATACTTAGAAGCTTGGTAAGTTAGCAGACGTTTATGAATAAGGGAGTAGGGGGTTAATTCTGAGGTCATATTGAAGTTTTAGTATGGGACCGACATCAGATTCGAGAAAGAAAACTCTCATTTATTATTTACATACAAACCTTGAAATATTAGTAGGTGGAAAAGTTTGGAACATCACATTTCTTTCTCTCGAATCGGATGCCTGCCACATAGTAAAAGTTCATCAATATGACCTTTACAATGAACCCTCAAATTAATTAGGCCAGTGAATAAAAAAATTGCCCGTATTTAACTATAGATTGATTTGGACTAACATGAAATTGAATGTTAAAGTATAGTTTTTTCCTATTTATATTTTAAATGAATATACGTAAAATGTGCAATAGATCATACTCCAAGTAGCCTTTTACTTTTAATTAGGGATAAGTTCATGTTTACGGTTACCCGAGTTGCCTTTTTGGTTACGATAAACAAATAATCTGTTTGACATTTTTATATTACTTAATTTGTTACTAAATGTACACAAACAGAATTTTAAAGATATATATAAATATAATGGATAATTTATAACAAATATAAAATGTGTTCTTAATGTACTTGCCCTGTAATTGTCTGTCACAAATCACGTGTCGTTTATTTTATATTTTATTGCAGTTTAAATATGAATACTTGTGATACGCTGGAGAGGTTATAGATATATACATATAACTATTGTTTGTGCAGTTTTATATAATGCGGACTGTAAAACGTTCTATTCTGATTTCAAATAAATGTATTAATTAAAACCTGTTTTTATTTTGTTAGGAGAAAAATAAATGAGATACGACATCATTATATTTATTATGTAGGAACTTATAAAAAAGTTAACAATTTAATCTTATTGTAAATATGTACAATGTCAAAGCATGGCACAATCTAATCTAAACAATTATGTACAAAGAATGTACATGTCCTTTCTATATTCGGCAGTGCATGGCTGACTTTACATTTCTTAAATTGAGTTGTCACAAAAATAGACTTATTATTATACTCCCAATGTTCCACAAACCCCATATAAATATATCTTATAGATAAAAAATATCAGACTGATTTTTCCCCATACATATAAAAGAAACGGTCAGCAAAAATGTATTATCTGACAGATATTTTTTATTCGGGGTAGGTGTAAAACGCCCTTCAACTTCATAACAAATAAGCATTTCCAATATAAGGATCTTAACTACAAATTTCGTAGTTTTGTTATCGTTCCGTGCAGCAATTTCAAATTGATATACCAATGTAATTTTTGCGAAACCGAATACAAAATCTCTTCCAAAAACAGATACATTAAAACATTTATATCCTTTTTTTGCGATCACTTGTTACGTGCAAGACTTCATCACTTAAAGTTGCCGATTTCTAAGAAGGAACTTTTGACAGTTATAGTTTTAATCATTATTAATATGAGGGTAAGACTCACCATTTTTCAGGTAGTCTTAACGTCATACAGGATTACTTTTTCACCAGTACAATAAATCAACATACGCAATAGTAGCCCAAAATGCAAAATATTAGTATTTTGCACTTTGGAACAAAAAAATCTAAAATACTACTGTTCGAACTTATCCGCAAATCTAACAAGAAATGTGGACGTATTACACATCTATCGACGTGCATAAATAGCAAAACGCTCGAACTGTCAACGGTTTGTTTAAAATGTCATCGCGCGCGGCATGTCGGGGGCGGGTTGGATCACCCCATCGCGCCGCCATATTCGTCATACCGCACCGTTGACGTCTTGTAATTAGTGCGTCCATTATGTTACATTGGCATGAAAGTCTTTCATGCCAATGTAACATAATGGACGCACAAAAAATTAACAAAAAAAGTTTTGATTTTATTTGATAAATGTGATCTATTAACGATATAATGATATGGTAAAATGTATTGTACCGGTGAAAAAGTAACCCTGTATATATGTACCTATAAGCGTTTGTTAGTCGTATACCTCGAAATCACAAAATTCTTGTAGCTTTTCACCTATTCGCGTTTCGCCGCGATAGCATATTTTTTTGTAGCATGAAATATCGGTGGTATATTTTGTTACTCGCATATATTTTTAATAGATTTTTACAACAGTAGCAAATTTTGATGTAGCATATATTATCAATAGCCTATTTAGTTAGCCGCATTTATTTTCAATAGATTTTTGCAACAGTAGCAAATTAATACAATACTACAGAAATGTTCCCTCCGTGTGAACTTGATTCATTTAAAATTGCCCCGCTGACTATAAGTGGAGCCAGGTTCAGCTTCCATCTTCGCGAAATGCATAATATATACAGTATGTAAATCTAATACGGGCGATCAATTAAACCAGGTATGGGATTCATTTAGTGTCATCATGGATTACAAGGTTTTTTAAAAGTTACTCTTAATTATGACCCCACAGAATTTTTTTAAGATTATCGGAGCAGCAATGTAGGTACGAACATTTGTTATTGTAGATATGGCAGTTATGTCATCTGCTTTTGAAATTAGCTGTCAACGAGTGCTTAACTCGCGTATGTTGCTCTACATTGCGCGCCGAATTATTTTGTATGGAAAATTTTGTTGCTCTAATTTTAAGTAAAAGTTATTAGAATGTACTTATTATGTCGTAAACTAACACCCGTTAAAAGCTTCGCCCGTATTAGACTTACACCCTTTATACCAAACTAAACTACAGACGAATAGGAAGCAAATATCACGATATCATCATCATCATCATCATCATCATATCAGCCAAAAGACGTCCACTGCTGAATATAGGCCCCCCAAAGATTGCCACAATGACCGGTCCTGCGCGACCCGCATCCAGCGGACTCCTGCGACCTTCACCAGGTCACCAGCCCACGCTGCGCCTTCCGATACGTGGCCGCCACTCGAGAACCTTTCCGCTCCAACGGCCATCGGTTCTACGCCGCCCACTGCCACTTAAGTTTCTGCGATCTGGAGACCTATATCTTTTACTTTGGTTCTGCGCGATATGTAATAACGCGTTACAAACAAATATCTATTGAGGTGACAAGCGATTACAATGAAAAAAGGCAAGAAAGTAAATATGCTAAGAATTTTATACACCATTGTAATTGGCTAGGTAACAGAAATCATTCTACTAGAAAAAAAAACTGTTAAGAAATTTTGAGATCGCGGCGAAACGCGAAAATGTGAAAAGCTACAAGGATTTTATGATTTCGAGGTATACGACTAACAAACGCAACATTGTAGTGTCGTCCCGTTTTCTCACGCATATTGATTTGAAAGGGACGACACTACGATGTTGCTACTTTTTAATTTCTACTCTTTTTTGCCAAGCTGTATATTTATCGAAAGCTAAGGCTGCGGCAGGTCTAGACCGCCTGGTCGCGGAAAGCGAGCGCGGTGATGGGTTTCTGGTGCCCGCAGTACTCGCGCTCCAGCGAGCCCTTCTCCAGGTCCCACAGGCGCGCGTAGCTGTCTGACGAACCTGTGACAAAGTTTAAATATTATTATTTGTTTCATCTTCAAGTAGAAAAACTTCGTAGAAACTTTAGGTCCATGGGGCCCCAGCGCACGCAAATTGTTTGCTGAAATCGCGAAACGTCTGGTTGATGTAACTAAAGACCGAAAAGCTGGCGACTTCCTCGCGCAACGCATCAGTATTGCGATACAGCGAGGAAATGCCGCCAGCATCCTCGGTACAATGCCACAAGGGCCAATCTTAGATATAGGTTGTAGATTAGTTAGATTTAATCTATGTACATAAATTGTAGTTTTGAAAATAAATATATATTATAAAACTTCAAGTCAGTAGCTCTTATACCCGCCTTCCACTGCGAGCGGAACGGACTCATTAATGGCTCCGTTTAACTTACACTGCTGGTGTGAATTACAGCTGTCAACTGCATAACTAGCACTTGGCCAGCGATGAACGTGAAACGGAGCCATTAATGAGTCCGCTCACAATGGAAGGCGGGCATTAGGGTGTCCTGCGTGATGGCAGCAGTAAGAATACTTTTTCCCCTCACTAGCTCGTAAAGTGCTCGTTTATCCTTTAATACGAACGTGTAAAAACGCATATTATTCACTTGTGTGGCAAAGTAATGACCTTGGTTTTGGAATAACAAAACGTAAAATGCTCATGGAAATTGTTCCATATTAATGATAATTAAATAATTTGTTTGAGAATTTAGTGTAAAATACAAACCTTTATATAATATGATGATTTTAACATATAAATCCTAAAATTCCATAAGTAACAATTGTTTTAGTGAATGATGATAAGATGACTAGATGCAATCACAAAACGCAGAAAATGTCAACGTCAACATTGTCAAAGAATATTATAGGTTATAATCTTTATTTACCGACTCGAACACGCATAAAAATAGTAAACTAAACAACTTTCAGGGTGTTCTGTTATAATTTTGTAAAAATAATGAATGAGAATGATTTAATAATGCATTGGCGTTGGTGTGCAACTACAGGAATGTGTTAAAATCGTGCTGCGTTTACTTTTTCGTGGTAAGTTTACTGCGACAAAATCTTGCATTAAATACATGATGCATTTGGAAAATTATTATCACTAACCCGATGATGATTGTAATGTGAACAAATAATTACCTTTTTTTTAGTTTCCTCGCTATAGTGAGGGGAAAAGTTTTGTGTTACACACGGGTGCAAATGTATTTTACTTCTCGTATGTTAAAACACTCGCTGCGCTCAGGATTCTATTTTAGAACCACTCGCTTCGCTCGTGGTTCAACTATAGAATCCTTTCGCTTGCTCGTGTTTCAATTTCATACTCGCGGGTAAAACACAACTTTGCACCCTTGTATAACAAATAACTATTGTAACCACCCCAACTTTTCCCGTTGGTGTCGTAAGAGTCGATTAAGGGATTGAAGTGTAATATAAAAGGATGATAGGCAGCAGCATCATAATAGTGGACACTACTGCGATCACCAATCCGCTCGCCCAGCGTGTGGGTATTTACCTTCTGCATCCAAAGGTTATAATATAAGCGAGGCATTTTGAATAGAGAAGAATAAGGCAAAGCTTGTCATTGAATCTCAGATCCATGCCTCGCCCAGCACTATTGAAACCTCCCGTCGATGGTGTGCAATACGCCATTTGGTTAGTAGCTCACCAGTGAAGAGGTACCGCGAGTCGTTGCTGAAAGCGCAGTCCCACACCCAGCGCTGGGAGTCGTGGCGCAGCTCGCGCTGCAGCCCCCAGTCGCTGGTGCGCCACACGCGCGCCGTGCAGTCGCCGCTCGTAGTTACTAGCATTCTGAAAAAAAACTGATATTGTTGGCGCAGATTTGACAGTCTTAGTCGAAACTGTAGATTTTTTCAAATGCGAATATAATTTCGATAAATTACATTTATAAAGTTCAATTGCATTGACAAAGGTAGTTGAACGTACGCTCGGCGTCGAGACAGATAAGTAAGCGCCGAGTGGCCGCGGCGTGTTGACACGTGAGTGTATGCGTGCAAGCACATAACATATGGGTGGCTTGCTTAAGTGAAGTAATTGTTGTAGAGTCCTGGATGCTTAGCCAAGTTGCCAATCGCTAACACTTAGAGCGTATCGTAGTTTTCCGACAAAGACAGTTAGCTGCCTTTCGTTTACGATTGATGATTTAGCGTTAGCGATTGGCAACTTGTCTAAGCACCCTGGTCGAGACTCCGGGTCGACGCTGTGTACTCAACGTGGAGTCCGGGCTGAAGCGACAGCGTATTATCAAACCGCGATTAGAATGGGATTCGAAAGTACTGTTGACACAACAGTGTATAAGTCAATCTAGGATATAGTCGTACTTCTATTCATATATTTATAGTTTAAGTGCAAAGACTTACAGACAATAGATTTAATAAATCACTCATTACATCTATAAACAACTCTTTTCTTGGTAAATTTTGTGTCATTTGTGGTGTACTCAGTACTCTCGAATCCCTTTCTGATTCCGGTTTGATAATACTTCCTGTGCGCGGTCAGGTGTT
Organism: Thaumatotibia leucotreta; assembly: GCA_025490895.1. Taxonomy (NCBI): domain Eukaryota; kingdom Metazoa; phylum Arthropoda; class Insecta; order Lepidoptera; family Tortricidae; genus Thaumatotibia; species Thaumatotibia leucotreta. The sequence goes on along the minus strand of JALPQI010008005.1, from coordinate 263 downwards.
TGCGCGGCTGAGGCTGCGGCTCGACGCTGTGTACTCACGTCGAGTCCGGGCTGAAGCGACAGCGCAGCGCGTACTTCCTGTGCGCGGTCAGGTGTTTGCGCGGCTGAGGCTGCGGCTCGACGCTGTGTACTCACGTCGAGTCCGGGCTGAAGCGACAGCGCAGCGCGTACTTCCTGTGCGCGGTCAGGTGTTTGCGCGGCTGAGGCTGCGGCTCGACGCTGTGTACTCACGTCGAGTCCGGGCTGAAGCGACAGCGCAGCGCG